>SMDT01003149.1:0-274550 GCA_005392925.1 Aquilaria sinensis | reverse complement strand
TTGATCTTCCTCTTGGTTTCCTCCATTGTTAGTTGATTGATCATAGTTCACCACCTCTTTGCTAGGCCTTCTACCTCTCCTGCCTTCACTTTCAAGGTTTTCTCCTGCTCTTACTTGTTCTAGGCTCTCTTGTGGCTGGGCTTGGCCTCTAGCCAAGGGTTGTATTCCCACCACAAGCTGTGCCACAGTAGCTTGTAGTGTTTCCATCATTTTTTCCATTCTATGCTGCCATCCTCTACTTAGTCTAGGTACATATACCCTGGCATTTGGTTCTTCGGCCAAAGTAGGCTTTATGGCCTTTGGTTTCTTTCCAGGCTCACCTGTATCCATTCCATCTCTAGGATGGATTACTCTACCTACATCTTGTTCAAGGAACTATCTTTCCCTACCTCGAGTTCTCATCCTGCACTTAAGATGCATCTATTCACATATGCTCAATAAGTATAAGTCTTATATAACCCTATGTGGGAATAAGTCTAGGCAAAATACTTTACCTAATCAAAAGCTATAAACCAAAGCTCTGATAGTAACAAAGCCTGTCACACCCCACACAGGCCCTAGCAAGCTAATACAATCAAAGAAGGCACAACTAAGGATGAGAGCTGCTGGAACATGGAAGGAATCATATGGAGATGATGGCCAAGCTTGGATGTTGACAGATTGATGATGTTCTGGTACAAAAATCATATCTTGAGAAAAATAGATCAGAAATTAGTGATTTTTGATTCATTGGAAAGCTAACATCTGGAGCTACAAATCATATCAAGACCATGAAACCCATCTTGCACGTTACGGAGGTCCAATTTAGCTTCAAAATCGCGATTTGTGAGTTATCATTGGTTCAGAAGCAGTTGCAGTATTTTGGCCATCTCTTTGGCTTTAGATGTCTGTTTTGTGTGGTTCAGGTGTCATTGAAAAGATAAGAAAGATATATACAACTTTTATGCTTTGAATTTTGATAAATCATGGCCCCATCAAGTTCTAATTTTAGCTTGAAGTTGAAGACACAAGCCAGAACCACCCGAGAAGACCATTTTGGGGTTTCTATGGCCAATCTTGTGTTGTAACGTATTTTATTTTATTTTCCTTTTTATTTACATTATTTGGGATGTTCTTTAGGCCATGGAAGAGATTTAGGTCATTTAGGATAAATGGAATTCGCTGCACATCTTAAACATGTGTTAAAAGGGTGTAGGAATCCTAGTTTGACTAGGTTTTCTTGAGTCCTTTGTAACTAGTCTTCCTAGGTGACTTGGGCTGCGAATTTTGTTGAGTCTTTTACCCTAGCTTAGGCCTATAAATAGGTACATATTCTGGTTGTTAAAAAACAGCCTTGACATGAAATAATATTGCTACTTTGGAGAGATTTTCTCTTTGGTTCTTTGTGGACTACCTTGGTGCACAAGTCTGCTTGTGTTCTTGGTGTTCTTATACTTCTTGTTTCTAGTCACAGGTTGATTAGGGGTGGGGGTCTTAAAATCCAGTCTCTTTGATGTCTTGTGGAGCTTGAAAAACATCTTGGGCGTGTTTCATGGTCTTTAAACCATCGGGGTTCGCATCAGTTGGTATTAATGCCACAAGTTCCATTGAAGGACATATCTTTGTGTTCTTGTTTCTCTTCGTTTTTCTTTCAATTTTGTTCAGTAAATTCATGTATTAATCCTCTGTTTTAATCCTTTTTCTTCTTGTTTTAGGTCTGACCTTTTTATTCCATCCTTGTTCCCAAAAATCACAAAAACAACAAAAAGATGTCAATCCGTGTTGTCTAGTGCTCTCGGTTTCAATTCAATTGTACTTGTTTGATTCTTATCTTTTTGTTTTGTGTCCAGCCCTATTAATCTTGATTGTTCTCATTGTTTCCAGAATCCTAGAATCAAGAAAACACCAAAAAAAGAAGGATCCAAATTGAGGAAGTTTTGGTACAACAAAAGTTGTTTCAAATTGTGCAAGTTTCAATAGTTTCTTGTTTTGGTTGAATAGAAAACTGAATTTTTGTCTTTGGAAGCAAGGAATTTCAAGGAGAACGTTTGTTTAGCATCAAAACAGCAAGTAAAAAAGAGGGAAAAAAAAGGATGAAAAAAAAGGAAGAAAAAGAAAAAGAAAACAACAAAGAAAAAAGCTTGCAAAAATAAGTTTTCTCAAAGTGTTGAAAGTTTTGCGCCCCAAAACCTATCCCATTGATTTGAGCCAAAAATCTTTCTTTGTGGTTCTTGTGATCATCAATTGCAAGAGCTTCCTAGAGTCTTTTAGGGCTTGTTTAGCCCACCTCTTTTGGAGTCAAAATCTTTTTCAAGAATTTAAGTTTTCTTGTGTGCTTTGAGGAAAGTTTTCTTAGAACTTTTAAGGACTCTTTGAATAGCAATATCTCAATAACAAATTGAGTGTTTGAGTGTTCATCTTTTGAGTGAAACACGTGAGGTGAGTGTGTGTGAGGATCTTTGTTTTCAGGAGTATGGAGGGCCAGGAGGATAGGAGAATGGAAGTGAGACACAATGAGGAGCCTACCATACGAGAATTTCAAGAAATTCTCAATAGACTTATGGGGAGGATTGAGGACATAGATTTGAGGTTGCCAAGGAGACCTAATCCTATCTTGCAACCAAGGAGAGGCCCAATGAGAGAAAAGCCCAAGGAGGAAGAAAGAGTTTGGCATGACCATGGATTTCTAAGGAGGTGTGAGCCAAGGGAGGACAACAATCTCAACTCCATCAAGCTTACGATTCTATCCTTCCAAGGGAGGAGTGATCCCGATGCATATTGGGAATGGGAGCAAAAGATTGAGATGGTGTTTAATTGCCATCATTACCCCGAGCAAAAGAAGGTTAAATTGTCTACCATAAAGTTCACTAACTATGCTCTCGTATGGTGGAATCAGGATGTTACTTTTAGGAGAAGGTATGAGGAGGAGCCTATACACACATGGAGAGCCCTTAAAGCCTTGATGAGGAGGAGATTTGTTCCTAGCTACTACACTAGAGATCAACGCCTCAAGCTTCAAAAGCTAGTGCAAGGCCAAAGGAGTGTGGAGGACTACTACAAAGACTTGGAGATGACCTTGACCCGGGCTAACATCATGGAGGATGAGGAGACCACCATTGCTAGATTCATTAATGGTCTCAATCTTGAGATTGCCAACAGAGTGGAAATGATGCCTTATTTCAATATGGAGGACTTGCTTCACCATGCCACCGAGGCTGAAAGGAGCATCAAGAAAGCAAAGGCATCCAAGATGTGTCAAGGAGGAATTTCCACATGGAGAGAAGCATGGAGTAAGGATGTGAGAGAAGTACCCAAGCCAAAAATGGAGGCCACAAAGGGAGACTTGTCTCGGCCTCAACAAGAAAAGTCAATCATGCTTGTTCCACTTTCACCACAATAAGTCTTTGAGGATCAAAGAAAATTTCAAAGTAAGGTTGAGAGAAAATAAAAAGAGGGGAAAGTAGAGGGCAATAGTGATGAGGGGAAAGTCGAGAGAACAATCGAGAGATTATGTGAGAAGAGTGAATATGAGGGGACGAAGAGTGGAGAGTTCCCGAGAGAAGAAATTGAGTGGGAAGTTGAGAAAAGACAAGAGTGCAATGAACCCAAGCTAAGTGAAGAGAGAAAGACCTACAGAGAAGCCATACTTTCATCTAACATAACAAAGTCTATTTCTAGTGTTGTGTTGTCTTCTTTTCAGGACTTAAGTAGATATGAACTTCAAGAAACAAGTGAGTTGCTGCCCATCCAAGAAGTTAGTGTTCCCAACATTCCAAGTCATGTCCCATGCATCAAACTAATGAAGGAGGTTGAAAAGGAACAATTTGAGGTAAGTCCTAGTGATTTCATATGCAAAAGTTTGCCTAACATTGTTTCTTATCCTATGGTTCAAGGGGATGAAATTGTTGCAACTCTAACCGAAGCCATTGAGTGCAAAGGTGAAAATTTTGTGGTTCCAAAGGAAGATACTTGGAGACTATGTCCAACCACTGTAATGTATTTCTTCCTAACACCTAGATTTGATGTAGTTTTGCATGAAAATCTCAATCAATGTGTGTTTGCTTGCAATGTTAATTTGAAGAATGGTTTTCATGAAACTAGATTAACAGAAGGAAGTAAGCATGAAACTTTGACAAAATATGGTTTTAAAGATTCTAATTCTTTGGTTTTGTCAAATCCTCTTTGGAATTGCTTGAGTTTCTCTAAAAAAAAATCTGTTTTGGAGTCTTTTGTTTTTGAATTTGTTTGTTTTGCATCCATTTCACATTGTTTTGTTTTGTCTCAAGTTAAATCTACTTCTTTGGAATTTTTCATGCATAAATTAGCTCATACACATACATTACATACTTCTTTGATTGCCATTCATGTTCAGCCCATTTTTGTGTGTCAATCTTTAGTTTTCAGCAAGCATTTTTTTGCCATGACACATGCATTACACAAACTTTTCAGCATTGATCTTTTTGCTTTATGTCTAAACCTGAAATTTTTTATTTTGAGTCAAAATTCTAGTTTTAAATTCAGCCTTTTAAGGAGGTATGTTGAGTCCTTTGTTTTGTGTCACATCCCATTCACAAATTTCATGCATTGTTGTGCATATACATGCAAAAATAAGTTTTCTACTGAATTGGTTCCACTTAATCCTATCTACTCCAATCTTGTTTCATTTAAAATGCTTAGGATTTTTGTGGAATTGGTGCATCCTAGTTTTATTTTTTTTATAGGTCACATTGTGTTCAATTCTTGTTTGGTCGAATGACCTATGCAAACTATTGTCTTGACATACAAAACTTGTGCTTTTCATAACCATAACACTTGTGTGAGTTTAGGCCCATTTGTTTTGAGTGCACACAGCATCCCTGAGATAAATTATTTCTACACTTTTACTTGTTGTGGGAGTAATGTTTTTGAGATGGCAAAGGCAATGAAAGTGATGCCTAGAGCTAAGATGAAAATTATTCAAACTTTTAGATTTTTTGTGGTAATTGCTTCTAATTTTGTTTTTGACCCTGGAGGTATCAAAATTATCCTTGCATTTTGATATTGGTTCAGGTTTTTCACAAGATTAAAGCTCCATACACAAGCATTCCATGCTATTGGTGCTTATGTGAAAGGTAAGTGCTTATCTGTTGATCATTTCATTGTTATTGATTCAATTCCCTTTTCTAATGTAGGTTTTGATTCGAGGATGAATCCTTCTAAGGAGGGGGGAGCTGATACGATCAAAAAAGGCACAACCAAGGATGAGAGCTGCTGGAACATGGAAGGAATCATATGGAGATGATGGCCAAGCTTGGATGTTGACAGATTGGCGATGTTCTGGTAGAAAAATCATATCTTGAGAAAAACAGATCAGAATTTAGTGATTCTTGATTCATTGAAAAGCTAACATCTGGAGCTACAAATCATATCAACCATGAAACCCATTTTGCACGTTAAGGAGGTCCAATTTAGCTTCAAAGTCGCGATTTGCGAGTTATCGTTGGTTCAGAAGCAGTTGCAGTATTTTGGGCATCTCTTTGGCTTTAGATGTCCGTTTTGTGTGGTTCAGGTGTCATTTCAAAGCTAAGAAAGAGATATACAACTTTTATGCTTTGAATTTTGATAAATCATGGCTGCATCAAGTTCTAATTTTAGCTTGAAGTTGAAGACACAAGCCAGAACCACCCGAGAAGACCATTTTGGGGTTTTTATGGCCAATCTTGTGTTGTAACGTATTTTATTTTATTTTCCTGTTTATTTACATTATTTAGGATGTTATTTAGGCCATGGAAGTGATTTAGGTCACTTAGGATAAATGGAATTCGCTGCACACCTTAAACATGTGTTAAAAGGGTGTAGGAATCCTAGTTTGACTAGGTTTTCTTGAGTCCTTTGTAACTAGTCTTCCTAGGTGACTTGGGCTGCGAATTTTGTTGAGTCTTTTACCCTAGATTAGGCCTATAAATAGGCACATATTCTGGTTGTTAAAAAACAGCCTTGACATGAAATAATATTGCTACTTTGGAGAGATTTTCTCTTTGGTTCTTTGTGGACTACCTTGGTGCACAAGTCTGCTTGTGTTCTTGGTGTTCTTATACTTCTTGTTTCTAGTCACAGGTTGATTAGGGGTGGCGGTCTTAAAATCCAGTCTCTTTGATGTCTTGTGGACCTTGAAAAACATCTTGGGTGTGTTTCATGGTCTTTATACCATCAGGATTCGCATCACTAGTGCACCTATTGTGCCCTTGAACTAAGCTACCACAAAATTTAATTAACACAAGCACTTGAATATGTTAGGGTTAAGCTTAGGTTCGGCCAACTATCACCTTGATAGCTTAAGTCTTATTTTCTTAAGGTTAAAGCCTGGGAGGTGCCCTAGGAGGCTTACTAGGTAGCACTGTACACTTTACTTGCATTTCAAGGAAAGGCCCATGAGTTACTTGCAACACAAGGCAAGGCTTTAAAAGTTACTTGCAACACAAGGCAAGGCTTTAAAAGTTACTTGCAATACAAGGCAACGAATGCAGACTTTTTATCTTTAAGTGTCTAGGTTGTGTGCTCATGAAGTGTAGTATTCTAATGCATGGTGATAGCCGAAGTGCTATCGCCCCAACCACCTGGGAACCTCGGAAAAGAGGGAGTCAGATACCTGAGGTGCATGACCTCGGTAACCCGCCAATACCGACATCGAGAGACTTGCGGATCACCCCCCTCCTGAAGGCGATCGAACCAAGCTTTGGGAGAGAAGAACCAACTACCTCTTGTGGGAAAAAGCCCCCCGAAGGACCATCTTCAGAGCCAAGGAACTTCCTGAAGTAACGGTATGACTCCATGAAAAGCCCTTTACCACGAAGGGAAACGCCCATCAAAAGGACTTCGGAGGCACGCTAGTCACCATCAAGGAGTCTCTGACATCACACCCATACACCCTGCACGCCGCCCTCATATGCACTCTGGCGCGCCGCCCCTACCTACGTTTTGTCACGTAGGGCTGCGCCTGACGCAGGTTGTGGCCCGAGGAGCCTGCAGGCGGCTAGGGGACCCCACGCCCAGAGATACGGATGGCATCCGTCCATACACGTGTCGCCATCCAAAGGCCTTACCCCCTCTTATACATATAGGGGAAATGGTCACGGAAAGGGAGGGCACTTTTCTCTCGCTCCTCTTCCCTTAAAGCCTAAAAAAGAGAATACAGCAGGCAAGAGTCTCTTGTGCTTACTGCTCTCCCTCTTCCTTCACCTCTCCGGAGTACTAACTTGGGCGTCGGAGGCTCCTCCCTGGAAAAAGACTCCGGGGACCTCCTAACCCCTGTTTTTTGAGTATTTCAGGCAGGCCCTCCTGAGGAGTCTCCGCTACAAGCGCTCCCCCACACCGGAAGCACTCTCCGACTTCACCCCTTCGCGGGAAGTAACTGCTGCCGGCCATGGTACACGGTCCACACAGACCACCTCCTCTCTGGACTCACTCACCTCCCCGTAAACCCCCTGCTTTACTTATCATGACGCACAGTGGATTTACCACTAAAGATGGCCCCCACCGCCATCATTTGGCGCCGTCTGTGGGAAAATAGTCCCAGGTCGTCGTTGCTGATAACTCGGCATTCTAAGGACAAGGAGCCCCCGAGGTCCCCGTTTGGGCCAGAGGTCCAACTGGCAACCGAATAACGGCAATAAGGACAACCCGACCTGAGGACGAATGTCCTCTAGCTATTGCCATGGCCTTCTTGCGTGAATTCCCACGGTCTGCCGTGGTCAAAGAAAATGCAGTAGTTGGACCGAACCTGGCCTCAGCTAAACTCAGGCCGATGGTCCTCTTCATCAGTGCTTCATCGGAGAGGGGTCCCGTGTCAACTCACAAGAATATGGAAAGCAGAGAATAATGAGATGAGTCCTCGGCGGGAAACATACCCCTCAGAGCCCAACCTGTGAGAGAAATAGGGTTTAAATGGCCCAGAGCTCCCCGCCGAAGGAGTTCTACACCCAAGAAAAAGTTGTCATCGGTAACAAGGATAGATGCCCCTCGCCCCAAAGAAGCCATCAGAAAGAAGGCTGCGACTTTTCTTCCAAGGACACGACATCACTGTCTAGAGTAACGAGCCTCTGCACGATGTTATGAAAAGAAGTAGGGCATTCGGGCTAGGTATCAAAGCGGTGCATCGAACTCAGAAAATACTACATCACGTATGAGCCTAGAAGGACAATGAAAGCCCAGGCACTAAATGGACTTCATTACCAAAGTCCCAAAGATAGAAATTGCTGAAACCGAATGAGGGAGACCTAGTGAAGGTAGGAACTCCCTGTCAACAAAAAGCGCAGAATAGCAGAATGCTTGACCAAGCCCTCGAGGGCCCAAAGGTAGGAAGGTCACGAAAGCAATCAAATGGGGTTACCAAAGTAGTGAGCCAGCCGAGCATGGCAACACTAAATGTAGTACCCTCGGACAAAAGAAGGAAAGATCCTTCAAAAAGAGACCTCACAACCAAAAAGTCCCGAAAACCCTCATAAAGTGGCGAAAAGTGCGAAGATGTTCCGCACGAAGTTCCGTGATTGAGGAGGAACTATGCTGGTAAAGGAACACAAGTTCGTAAAAAGCTGGTGCAAGGCAATTCATCCAGAAAGCGTGAAAATGGCCAAAAACACACCAACACCGAAAGACCGCCTTCGGAGTGCATAACCCCGGAAGATTACCCTTGCCTCTTTGCAAGTATGGGGCACAGACTTCACCGGTCCACTCCTGGTAGCTCCCGAATGAGTGAAGATCCGCGTAGCAGCAGTAGACCACTTCACTACGTGGAGCGAGGCAGGACTCTTAGCGACCATTCTAGGAAAAGATATACAAAAGTTCATCTGGAAGAACATGATATGCAGAATTGGCATACCGACGGTGACCATGGCTGATAATACTTCTTAGCCTGTGGAACAGGGGATTCCAAAAATTCATCACCAACCTCGGAATCAAAATGCACTTCGCCCCATTAGTTCAGCCCTAGAGCAACAGGTAAGTTGAGGTAGTCAACAGAACTATGAAAGAGGGACCATAAAAGAGGTTGGGGGGAGCAAACAGCAAAGGAGTTATCAGAACAAACTCCCCGAGGGGCCACGGAGGAGACACCCCTCCTTCGTCCTCCGAAAGGCTGAGTTTGAACCCCGAAAACTGACCCATGGGGTACCTCGGTGAAACGGGAAAGGGCCTTATATTCGGTCCTAGAGGAGGTCTGAAAGCGAGTATAAAAGCTTGGCGGCACCGAAGGAGGAAAGCTGAGAAATGCATGGCACTCGGAGGCCTTAAAGAAATTCTATACTTAGAATTTTAGATGGGAAATTGTACAAGTAATTTCCTCTAAGTACAGAAGTTTTCCCCTATACTCGCCAAACAAAGGTGAAGTCCATTGACTCCCAAAAGTCTTCTTTTAGTTGACTGGGTTCTATGCCCAAAAAAGGTGAAGTCTATTGTGTACGGCCGACAAGTGCAGGCTGAAAATTTGTCTAAGGAAACTTCACCAACAACGAGTGTTTACCCAAAGTTTGACCGAAGAAATGAGCCAAAAATACGTTTCCGAAGTCCCTTAACCGAAAGTGGTCGGGACAACTGGGAAACAAAAATTGCTCGAAAAGACTTAACCGATTCGTGAAGGAAAATTTATTGAAGAAGGTCTTGATACAAGAAGAAGGTTACAAGAAGAAAAAGTACAAAGAAAAAGAAGAAGGAAAAGGACCTAGAATATCTAAGGGTCTCCAGCGGCATGGGAAGCTCTGGCTCCCGTATCTTTGTCCGCTGCCTTCGTTGAGGGAGGAGGGACAAATGACAGGTTGAGAAGCTCGACTTTCGACCATGTCCACCGTGGCCCCTCGGGAATATCTAGGGCAGCCAAGAAAGAGAGGTCGAGGTCCGGATATTTCTTCTGAAATTGATAATGAGCTAAGCAAAAGCCGTCCTGAAAGGCAACCTTGGTCGTCTGAACGGCTTTGTCCTTTTCAACGTCCAAGTCGTCTGCCTCATTCTGAAGATCCGAAACCTCTTTCCAAAGATCTTCAACCTTCTTCTCCATCTCCTTTATCTTCTTCTTCTTCTTTGAGCCCTTCTTCAGTGACTCGACCTCGGCTTGAAGGTCGGCTTTCTCGGCAAGAGCCTTCGTCAGGAGAGCAGCTTCTTTTTCCTTCTCCTTTTGAATGGCCTCGTTGGCCAAAGTTAGGCTCACAACCTTTTCACCAAGGTCGGATCTCTTCTTGGAGAAATCCTTCAAGAGCTCCTCTTGGCCCTTCAAGAATTCCTCCCGAAGATTGGCAACCCTCTCCTTGGCTATTCGGTTCAACTTGGCGTTCGTCACAACCGAGTTAGCGCAGAAGACCTTAGCCTTCTCAAGTTTCTCTTTGGCCCAAGCTCAGACCGAAGACTGCTTTGCTGCCTAAGCCCTAAGGTATCTGCTATACCCCAGGAGCTGCAAAAAAATGGGAAGGAAAATGAAGAGGCCTACCTGAGCAACATGCTTGGAAACTTTGGCGGCAAGGGAGTCCTCGGAGACACACTCCTCAGCAATAGCCTTGAAGGAAGCCTGAGTAAGCACCCCCCTCGCCATCTGGGGAGCCATGTCCTGACAATCCTCGAGGAACAGATTCATGTCCTCCATGAAAAACCAGAACGGCTCCCTTGGAACTTTGTCTTTTGGGACGTGGGAATCCCGAAGAGAACTCCTACGGGCGTGCTCAATCTTCCAAGCCAGGGGCGCCAAGTCCTCTGCAAAAAAGAAACAAGCACACGTCTCATCAGGCAAAAAGTCCCTTGATTATGAAAGACCGCGGGATCTCAAGTAACAAGGGGATAAAAGACAAACCTGGTGCGACTTCGGCACAGTCGTCATCAGAGTCTTGAGCCTCCTCCATGTCGGCAGGAACATATTTGCCTTTTCCCTTTCGGTGTTTCTCCAACTCCACGGCAGAAGGGCTCTCTGCCAAAGGGCCCACAAGATCTGCCGATGTGGCGGTACTCAGAGAAGCAAGAAGGGCAATCACCCCAGCAGGAACTCCGGCAGCAGTTTCAGGCTCGGTGAAAATTACAACCTTGGTGGAAGTTGCAATGACGTCACCAACCTCCGTGGAAGTTGCAATGACACCAGCCTCCGCCGCATCCTTCGGGGGTGGAAGAAGGGTGTCCTTCTACACCTTCTTGGCCAAAGACGGTCTGCTCCCAGTGGTCTTGCGCCTATTGGAGGCGCCTTTCTTCGTTTGTTCTCCCTTCTCGGCCTGACCAAGGAAGAGAGACTTATAGTAGGCAGCGGACTCGTTGCCTATCTGTGAAAAAGAAGAAAAACATCAGCGTGAGTCTAGATAAGCACTTATGCTAAAAACCTTGAAAGAAAACTTACTTTCAAAAGCCAAGAATCCTTCCCCTCGGTAGCAGGAATTGGCATGCCGAGATCCGTCTTGTGCTCCTTAACCACCCCCAACTCCTGAAGGACCTTTTCGGTCATGAGTTTCCACATAATGGGGAAAGGGTAGAGAGAGCGTGGAGGGACCTCGGCATCCCAGTCTGCGATAGCACGAATACGTCTGTCGAAGTCCATAAACCTCGCCGCCAACTCTGGAGTTGGCAACTTCTTGGGATCTACGACATCCGTCTTCAGCTTTCCCCGAGCCCACTTGGCCGGAACATGTGACCAAGCCTCCGCCACCTTCAGGAAGAAGAACTTCCTTTGCCACCCTCGCCAGCTATCTTTGCTAGCGAAGGTGAACATGAATTTCTTGCTCCCAGATCCCCGAGGTAGCATGAAATAAAAGCCACCCTTCGGGACTGGATAGAGCTTGTAATACCTCATGAACAAGATAAAATGGGGTTCTACCCCCAAGACCCCGCACATGCAGAGAAAGGCATTAAAATAGCAGTACGAATTAGGAGGAAGTTGATTCACAGCTATGCCATGAAATTGGAAAAAGTCACGAATCATCTTTGTAGGAAGAAACCGAAGTCCGGCCTTCAGTTGGGCTAGGAAAATGGTGACCTCGTCCTCCCGGTTCATAAAGCTAAAGTGTCCGAGGTGGGGTAACCTCGTGGTGGCGTAGGAAGGAAGAAAAAATTTAGTTGTCCACCTCTCTAATTTCTCAAAAGTGGAACAACAAGGGTGGGACATAAGAGGTTGCCAGCTCTCGGGAATAGGCGAAGACATGGTTGACCGAAAAAGAGACTTCGGAAAGAAGAGAAACGACTTCAGAAAATTAAAAGAAAAGCAAAAACCAAAGGATCTCTAGAGTCAGAACCCACCAAAATCTTTGCCAAAGTCAGGATACCTAGACGCCGTCATGAAAGGTGGCCGAAAATCGCTCCGCCGCTAACACTGTCGCAAAAATGAAAGAAAAGGCACTAAAGCAGATGAGAGCAAAGTGAGACCAAAGAAAAAAAAATGAGGAGTATGACAGGAGGAGGCTTATATAGATCAAAGAGGGCAGCCAAAAGGGCATCATAACTGCTGCGCAAAGGCAAAACATCGCCATAATTGCCCCTTGCGCGCAAAATGGCGTGCCCATCCCAACCAGCACCTGCCACGTGTCGACCGACACAAAAAATCAGGACACATTTTTTGACATCCCGAAAACATGGGCACGTCGTTCCAAGACTAACACGCCTAGTTCCAAGACGCGACGGTCCACTAACCTATGGCAGAAAAAGTGAAGAGGTTGGGTATGTCGAGAATACCAAAGGGCAAACAGGTGACACCTGCCCGAACAAAGCCTACCCCCTGGGTAGCGAAATGCCTCTCCTACAAACATCACACTCCAAGCCCCGTAAAATGCTTCCGAAAGGATCACTAGCCGAAGTTTCCACTCCGGCTTTCCAAGGGGGGCATGTGATAGCCGAAGTGCTATCGCCCAAACCACTTGGGAACCTCGGAAAAGAGGGAGTCAGATACCTAAGGTGCATGACCTTGGTAACCCGCCAATACCGACCTCGGGAGACTTGCGGATCACCCCCCTCATGAAGGTGAATGAACCAAGCTTTGGGGGAAAAGAACCAACTACCTTCTGCTGGAAAAAGCCCCCCGAAAGACAAGCTTCGGAGCCAGGGAACTTCTCGAAGTAACGGTATGACTCCCGGAAAAGCCCTTCACCATGAAGGGAAACGTCCATCAAAGGGACTTCAGAGGCACGCTAGTCACCATCAAGGAGTCTCTGACCTCACGCCCGTACACCCTGCACGCCGCCCTCATATGCATTCTGGCGCGCTGCCCCTACCTACGTTCTGTCACATAGGGCTGCGCCTGACGCAATTCATTGGCCGAGGAGCCTGCAAGCGGCTAGGGGACCCCATGCCTAGAGATACGAATGGCATCCATCCATACACATGTCGCCATCCAAAGGCCTCACCCCCTATTATACATACAGGGAAAATGGTAACGGAAAGGAGGGGCTCTCTTCTCTCACTCCTCTTCCCCTAAAGCCCAAAAAAGAGAATACAGCAGGCAAGAGTCTCTTGTGCTTACTGCTTTCCCTCTCTCTTCACCTCTCCGGAGTACTGACTTGGGCGTTGGAGGCTCCTCCCCAGAAAAAGACTCCGGGGACCTCCTAACCCCTGTTTTCTGAGTATTTCAGGCAGGCCCTCCTGAGGAGTCTCCGCTCCAGGCGCTCGCCCACACCGGAAGCACTCTCCGACTTCATGCTTTCGCGGGAAGTAACTGTTGCCGGCCATGGTACACGGTCCACACAGAGCACCTCATCTCTGGACTCGCTCACCTCCCAGGAAACCCCCTGCTGCACTTATCACGACACACAGTGGATTTACTATTGATGATGGCCCCCACCGCCGTCACATGGCAACCAAGAAGCCCACAATTATAGATGTTTGAAAACATGTTTTCCATATCCATGTACATTCCGCCTAATAAAAGTCACAAGAGGTTTAACTCATCAAGGAAAATTCCAAGAACGCATAATTAAAGCATAACTTGGCGCTCCATTCATCCAAAATATACACAAAGTTCAACAATCCACCGAGGCCATATATACACAAAAACAACTTGCACATGCATACTGTCTAGTTGGAACAAGGCCAAGAGTACTCCTAATCCAAAATGGCCACAAGTTATGCTTTACATACCTAACAAAATGGAAATACCCGTGAGCCACCTTGAAAATACAATACAAGATCAAAGATTGTAGGTGTTACCCACTCCGGGGTAGTCCAGTTATGGTGCCAAAACCGTGCATTTAGACTCCCAGGATTGGTAATGTTCTATAGGCCATCAGAACACTACCCTTAGTGTGCATACCCAAGTGGCCCTCTTGGGCACCATGTAAATACATGCATATTGGTCTAACCATCACACACATATTCACATTTCATGCACACCATGGCAGCTAAGAAGGAAAACACTAGCACAAGTCTTAGTTTTGGCTTCCATATATTAGGCAATCTTGTTAAGTTCTAGTGACCAGCCACTGTGCCTGTAACTTCCACTAATAAACCGTATCATTCTAACCACATACCCCCATTTTTTATTTGCTCCATTATCAAGTATAAACTTAGGGCAAACCAAGGAATTTTTTTTTTGCATCAATAGCCCACATATGGACCAAGTTATGGATTTCTAAAGTTGGTTACAAAATTCTGACCAAATAAACAGTAACTCAGCCAACTTTGCAATGTCATATCTTTGGCTACAGGGCTCTAAATTCAGAAATTCAAAATTCCAGTTCAACCTCTAAATGTTCTCTAGAGGTGTCAAAATTTCATACCAAGATTCATTCTACACAAGGAGATATTAAATTTTAGGTACAAGGTCGACATTCTGGCAACTTTTGGAGCATTTTGCCCATACAATTTTTCCAAACCATGCAAACACTTCGTTCACAAGGGGAAAGACTCCAAGGCTATCCCATATTTGTCCATTACACATAGGAATTACATTCCATTGCTTTTAACAACTTTATGTGGCCAAAACAGAATTTACAAGTAAGCAGCCCATCATTCACACTTAGGCAGCTTTGCACCACATCACTTACATAGCCAAAACATTACTCAAATGTTCTCATACTTGTCTCATTTTACATACACTACATGTACATGCATCCATGCACTAAAATATGGTCTTAACTCAGCTAAATATACACCCTAAGTTACAGGATTGCCTGAAATGCAATGGACTCCAGAAACAGGATGCTGGACAGCTGCTGCACAACACAGTAAGCACCATCACTAAAAATACGAAATGTGCTCCTAAAATCACCAAAATTTCCAGATCATGACCAGACATATGGAAGTTCATGTACCTGAAATTTCACAGAGAAATTCAAAGGAAAACTATTAATTTGAAAGTTCTCTTTCAGGTGTTCCTGAAATGGACAGAAATGGGGTAAGTTTCTTGAATGAAACTTAGTAAGGGCTTATCAATAAAATCTTCAAACTCCAGCCATATACCTGAAATCCAAAGACACTAAAACACAAAAATACAGTACAAACACACAAATATACACATCCAAATGCACAAACAAACACAGCAACAAACATATGAAATGCTGGCAGCAATAACACATTAAGGTTAGTCCATAATCATTCAATTAAACATTAAGAATTCACTATGGCAGCCCTCCTCAAGCTATTGATTGGTCTTAGGAGGTCATTAGGTCTTAGTTAGTACTGACTTGGGCTCTAGAAACCCTGAATTTCACTGCCATAACAGAGCACCAAAGCTGTAGGGTTGAAACCCTTGGTGCAATTTCCCCCTTAACCCAAAACTTGGTTCATCAAGCTCTTGGCTCCCTTCCAAGCTTAGGGTCTTAGGTTCGTGGATGTTTGGGCATCTGTATTGAGCAATAAACAGCCGTGAAACCCAGATAAAACCCTTACCTTTTGCTGGAAATTTGATGAACCTTAATAGAACCGAAAATAGGTTTTCTTGCATTCTTTGATGTCTTCTTTGCTTTCTCTTGCATTCACTTGATTTCTTACGGTATGGTGGCTACAGAGGGTGGTGGAAAAGGTTAAGGAAGAGTTCTTAGCTGCTGGAAACCGAAATTTAGGGAAAATTCTAATGAAATGAAGATTTTTCTTCATTTATACATCATTTTGACCTTGGTGGCATATATGAAATTTTTTTGAAACTTTGGCCCACACTTGGACAAATTATTTCCAGCCATTTTGGCTGGGAAAATGACATATTTTGACCTCTTTTAACCTTGGTCAATAGTCATTTTCACCTTATAAAAATCTAGGACACTTAAGCACCTTAGTTGTCATTATGCCATGAATGGCAAACTTTGCCTCTTTGAGCACTTTGGTCCTCAACAATATATTTAATTCCTTCCATGTTCTTTCTTCATAATTCCATCCATATCCTTCCTTCATAATTCCATCCATGTCCTTTCCATAGCCATATTTAGAAATTTGTGCAATTGAGTACCCAGCCTTTGTAACCTTACAATTTAGTCCATAGGTTACTTGACAAACAAGCAATCCTTAAGGCTTTTCTTGGGGGCCAAGTTACCAACTTGGAACACTTTTAAGGAGGTGTTGATCATGCCTTTTACCCCCCACACTTCAACCACTATGGTGAGAATTACACAATATAATAGTTTTTAGTCATTATGACACACTTGTAATTCTCCCATTTTGTGAGGTGGTAACAGTAGGAAAAGTCTTATCACCAAGTTCATGGTCATAAAAGCAAACCAAAACACTAATGCCCATGTGCACACATCCATTGTCCTAGACTTGTTCCACAATCTACACAAAAGACTGCAAAACTCAAACACATAAGTTTGAGCAATAACCATAAGACTTACACAATGTACTCACAAGCCAAGCATTCGGTTTTGGCACATATCTTGAGAAAAGTCCACTAACTTAGCACACAAGAAACACACACAATCACTCAAGCTCTAAAAATTTTCCTGAAACATACACAATAAGGGGCATAAGTTTATAAACCCAGTAAGGTTCACTACAGCTCCTAAGAGCTAATATAGTTAAGCCCGAAAGCTTAACCACCTTATAGCTTTGTTTAACCTACAAGAAAGACAAGAACATACCAAAACATAAGCATAATAACATGTACACATGACAACAACAACATATATACATGATAACAATAACTACAAGGGGTTAGCAAGCAAATCCAAGCAAACAAGCGCACAACATACACACCACAACATAATGCCCTTCCCAGCTGAAACCAACTAGCAAGTACACGCACATAGTTTGCCCTCGAAGCTTTGCCAATCCAACACCATTTCGCTAGAGCTACAAGTTCAAAGATAAGTTGGCCTACTTTCCTTGAACTTTAGTACTTGCCATTAATGACTAGCTAGCCAAGAAATCACATAAACCCGAAGGTTGCAAATATGCCCCAACTAGCAATCTAAGATCATATAGCTTAATAATACTATCACTCAGAAGCCATTACTATACTTGAACATGGAATATTACTAAAATCAAGTAGATTCCCTGAAACCTTACCAATTACTAGCTTAAGCTCTTGGTTCCATCCTTAATCTTCAAGACCATGTGTGAAAACACAAGTCCAAGGTTGCCTTGGGCCAAAATCACCAATTACAAGCTTGATACTTCAATTCAAGCTTCAATCACCACTAATTTGGCATGAACCAGAAGCTTTCAACCCAAGAACATGAAGAAGACACTTTGACTTGCAAAAATGAAGTTTTGACTGAAACTAATGATTTTTTATTAAGGGGAAGCATGCATTAGCCGGCCAAGTGCCACTTCTGCACAAAAATGGGCTTAATGCCCTTATTGGCTTAAACAATTTTGCATGGCTTAATGATTCCTCCCATGCCACTTAGTATCATTATTAGCACCTGAAAGAACATTCAATTGGCCCTTAAACTTTATTTTCCACCATTAGTACTTAGGCCATTTCTCATGTGCATTTTAAACCTGATAGTTCTTGGTTGCACATATACATCACTTTTCACATTTTCATTTGAGTCCCTGATGGTTTTTAATGTATTCTTCTTACCTTTTTGTCATAGGTCAAGCACTGAGATAGGGTCCTGACATTTTACTCACTTCGGCTTGATTGATGAATATTTCCACATCCTCTTCCTTTGTGTCAAGTGTGACCGTTAGGTATTTCACATCTGGCAGAATGTGAAGATTACCCTGTGTCTGCCTTTTGAGGATGGCATTCTATGAAGAATGGACATCTATGATGGTGCAGCTTGTCATGGTGGAACCAAAGATCTCTTCCTTGGTCTGAACCGAGGTTCCCTTTAGCATCAAGGGCAGATGGACCCATCCGAGTATAGGGAGTTCGGAGGGTATTCTAGTGGTGATTGTCTGGATCACTCCTGCTGGAGGTGGTGGGCACTTTCTTGGATTTTTATTCTGACATCGGTTAGAATTGTAGTCCTTATATTCTCCTTTCCTCTCTTCATCCTTTCTTTCTCAGGCTTTGGGCGATGGCATCCATAGGTAGCATCGGAGTTGCCACTAGTTGATTAAAGATTCGATGTACTTCCTCAGTTGGAAGCAATCATCGGTATTATGCCCGTTGTCCCGATGGAACTGATAGAAAATTTTCATGTTCTTTTCATTTTCCAAGGTCATGGCCTTTGGACGTTGGATAGCGGTTCCTTGTCTTTCCATGGCCATCTGTATGTTCATCCTTGTAGTGTTCAAGGGGATGAATGACGCTGGCTTCTTCCCCTTTTGTTTCCATTGGTTGCCCCTACCCTTGGTGGGATACCAAGGTTGGTCACTTTGACCCTCGGAGTGATTATGATCAGACTTTGGCCCTCCCATCCTCAGCTCTTTGGCTGTCATGTGTTGCTCTGCCCTTTTGGTAGAATTCTCTGAGGTGTCAAGGGGATCTTTGGGGAACTTGTAAAAGAGTTGTGATTCTCTCCTAAGTCCCTTGATCATGACGAGGATGCAGATTTTGGGGCAAAAGTCAGGCATGTTGGGGGCTTCTCTATTGAACCTTTTGACATAGTCCCGAATGGTCTCCCCATTCTTTTAGGCTATGTCAAACATTTGGATGGGCATCTTTGCCATCGGCCTACTCTCGATAAATTGCTAGGTGAATACAGTGGATAACTCCTAGAAACCCATTATGGTTCCGAGAGCCAGGAAGTTATACCATGCAATTGGTGGCCCTAACAAGGTGACCTCGAAGCATTTACAAAGGGTGGCATTGTCAGCACCATGCAACACCATGCGACACCAATATTTTGTCAAGTGGGCTTGGGGGTCGCTACATCCATCATACATCTCCAAGCGTGGTACTTAGAAGTCATTTGGCATAGGCACCTCTACTACTGCACAGATGAAGGGTGGCTCTTCTCCGGTTAAGGTCTCCAACAACCTTCGCCAGATAGGTTTTCAGGAAACCTATTTTTCCACCTTCTCCAACCTATTTGGGATTCTCTTCACAAGGATGGTATTGTTCTTTTCTCCTCATTGCCTGGTAGTCATCAGCAGCAGAGAACAACGTCTCCTTTTTGGACAATAACTTTGTCGGCGGGGGGATTGGGGCTTCCCATCTGAGGATGGACTTCACCGTCGGAAGTTCTGAGCTCCTTTGGCACCATTCACTCAGTGCGCCGTCCTCTAAATGGTATGTTCTCCATTAAGGACTCATTGTAAAAATCTCAACTTCTTAAACTTCGGTGAGGTGATTTAGGACTTTTCTCCCGACGGGTAGCTGGAGAAGATGCCCTTCCCCTCAGAGGTGGTTGAGACCACCTTTGGTCAAGCTGCTAGGTCATCTCAGCCACAACAAAGCATTCAAAATCTTTCAGAAAGCTCATCGTGACTGTTAAACGATGTTCGTCCTCAGGCAATGGAGTCTCTACTGCAAGCTATTTAATCACTGTTTGAGCTTCCAACGTGGTCTGGGACTTTGGGAGTTCCTTGTCCTTAAAATGTCAGGTCTCAACAACAGTGACCTAAGAATGGTTTCCCATAGATGGAACCAAATGATGCCTGGCGGCATCCTTGTTGTATCACATGCTAGCCTGAAGAAGGGACTTCCGGTGTGAAGATGTCTGCAACACCTTAAAGAACAAAGGTTAGGAGCTCCCTGAAATGTGTTTCCGGGGGAGAAACCTCCAACACCTAAGTCAGTATTTACGGGAGCAATAGTAGAGAGTAGAGAGCAAGTAAAAGGGAATCCGTCTTGTTCTTACCTAGGTCCCTCCTAAGTATTTATAGAAGGGTTAAGGGAGGAGGCCGTTTGACATAGCCTGCCTAGATCATGACATGTGTTCGGTTCGATCTGATTCGTACCTTCGGAGGTAGGTATCTCCAACTAGCCGTAGGCCGTTCTAGCCAGAGGGCAGGGGTGTGCACGAGGTCTCTTTGTTAGAGGCTCCATAACCATTTTTTTTGTATCTCTGTAAGTCCGCTTCGGGGTGTAAGACACTTTTGGATAGAGATTTTCCAACCAATGGCTATAGGGAAAAGCCTTTCGAAAGAGCAGGTTTCCTTCAGGAGGCTTTTCCTTCTATCGAGGATGATGGATCTACGTTTTTTACGCCAATGGCTTCACAAATTTGAGGGCAGTGAAGACACCTTTTTAGGAAGTTGGTCATGTCACCTTTCCAAGGGTAGTGTGGAGAATTAGCCAAGATCGAGGATAAGCTCCTACTTGGGGTGGCATCAAGTTAGTTGATCAGGAGAACTTAGGGGCAATAGCCCTTCGACTATCACTATGAATGTTTATACTCGAAACTAGTTGTGAATGTTTCTATTGCACACAAGTTATGAATGTTTCTATTCCAAACAACTAGTTGTTAATGTTTTGATTACACTCTAAACAAGTTGAGAATGTTTCCATTCTAAACAAGTTTTGAATGTTTCTATTCCAAACTAGATGTTTGTGTTTCTATTCAATACTAGTTATGAATGTATCTATTCTACTCCAAACAAGTTGTGAATGTTTCAGTTCCATACTAGTTGTGAACGTTTCCATTGCCCTCTAAACTAGTTGTGATTGTTTCTTTTCCAATCTAGTTATGAATGTTTATAATCCATCATAGTTATGATTCTCTTTATTCTAAACTGTTTGAGAATGTTTCCATTATGTTCCAAACTAGTTGTGAGACTTTCTATTCCATTCTAAACTAGTTGAGAATCTTTCGATTCCATTCTATACTTGTTATGAATGTTTTGATTTAATTCCATTATAAAGGAGTTATGAATGTTTTTATTCTAAACTAAACAAGTTGTGAATGCTTCTATTTCAAACTAGCAGTGAATGTTTCTATCAAATTCTATTATAAACAAGTTGAAAATGATTTTATTCCAAACTAGTGGTGAATGTTTTTACCCTATGCTAGTTGTGAATTTTTCCATCATATTCTAAGCAAGTTTTGAATGTTTCTACTCCAAACAATTTTGATTAGTTCTCTCAAAGCAAGTACTGAATGTTTATATTCCAAACTTGTTGTGAATGCTTCCATTCCATTCTAATAAAGTTGTGAATGTCTCTACTCTATTCAAGTTATGAATGTTTCCATTCAATTCAGAACTAGTTTTGAACGGAGAAATTCACAGCTAGTTTAGAAGAGAAACATTCACAACTTGTTTGGAATAGAAACATTCATAACTAGTTTGGAACAGAAACATTCACAACTAGTTTAGAATGAAACAAAAACATTCACTATCACACCCTACACAAGCCCTAGCCTGTGCACCTACAGTGGCACTCAGTTAAGCTACCATGAAAGTCATTTAATTCTTGCACTTTTATGTGTTATGAGTAGGTTTAGGTTTCGGCCAACTTTCACTTGTGTAGCTTAAGCCTTATTTTCTTAAGGTTTAGGCTTGGGAGGTACCCCAAGAGGCTTACTAGGTAGCTCTATGTACTTTACTTGTATTACAAGGAAAGGCTTTAAAAGTTACTTGCAACACAAGGCAAGGCATGTACACCATTTGTCTTTAAGTGTCTAGGTTGTGTGCTCATCAAGTGTGGTAATCTAATGCATGGAAACCAAGAAGCCCATAATTGTAGATGTTTGAAAACATGTTTTTCATGTCCATGTAGATTTGGCCTAATAAGAGTCACAAGAGGTTTAACTCATTAAGGACAATTCCAAGAACACATAATCAAAGCATAACTTGGTATTCCATTCATCCAAAATATACACAAAGTTCCATAATCCACTGATGCCATATATGTTACTGTTGTGCCTAAAAGCCAATCATGAGATGATTGTATTTTTGCACATTGAGTCATGATATTTTGTTAAGGCATGAATCCAGCAATTATGTTTGTTGTTTTGTTTTTGCATAACATAATAAACATAATTGTAACCCTAGAATAATGATATTCTCAAATGTCCCTGGTCTAGTACGTTGTGGAGCCAGTTATAATAATACATAATGACTAGCATTTGTGGAGACAAATATGAGATATGTGGTCAACATATGGGTACAAATTAGAGAACTTGTTGCTGCACCGACCCACCATGAGAACGCTACATGGATCATTATATGAGTGTCATAAATGATTTTTGAAGTGATCATGGTATATGTAGTCCTTTGACCTAAGGTCATTAAGGTTCCTTGCATGTGAGTCACATACTTTGATACTTCCCTTTGTTGCTCGTAACTGAGTGAACTTGATGGAGGTCATTGGGTATGTCACATATCATGCGGAGGGATTTGTATGATCTGTTGGGTTTCGGGAGCCAAACAGCGCAGCGGAATTTAACCGAAACCCTCCAGGATCCAAGTGAAACGGGGTAAACCGGGTGTTCGAAAATTTCATACCTAATTTTCGGTTGAGATCTCTCACTCAACTGTAGAGTCGAATCACAAAACCTGAACAGTTGACGTGTTCAGGCTCTCTATGGTATCCACACGAGCCTCTCGGGATCACCACGCTTCCACCACGTCCCGGCAGATGCGTTTCTCTTGCGCTCGCAGTGCTAGCTTGCGTCCTCCAAGGAATTGCAAGAGAAGAGTGTGGCTGTCCTTTTTGGGAGGCTAGGGCAAGGAGACCTGCGAATTTCTCACTTAAAAGTTGTATTTATAGTGAGACTCAACTTCCAGGCCTAATGGGTTTCAAAGCCCTAATCCAATTAGGATTTAATTTCGGGCTTAATAATGGCTCAACTCCTTGGCCCATTATTAATACGAAATTAAAGTGAAACCATAACCCAAATAATTAGCCCATGCACTCTAATGATCCAAATAGCTCTATGTGTGCGACCCAATAGGCTCTTGCCATGTTGGCAATGATGATAAATCACATTTATGATCATAAGCAATGAGCGGTGTCTAGCAACACATCATTGCTACCCAAGTGACAAGATTGTCTGTGAATCGACTAAACCTTTATGATCATCACCGATATATGCCATTGTCCCTTTGTCCAAGATATCAAGACTAAGCACGAGACATGGAATGTGTCACTCTCGTATAGCCCAATCTTTGGTTTCTTGATTACCGAGTAGACCAACTTAAACTGACGACATTGATATCATATATCAACTCATCGGAGCATGGCCATGCATTTTCTAAGTCTCACTTTATCAAGGGGCCCAAGATATCACTCCCGTTACATAGGAGGGACAAATCCCATCTTGATCATACAAATCCCTCCGCATGATATGTGACATACCCAATGACCTCCTTCAAGTTCACTCAGTTACGAGCAACAAAGGAAAGTATCAAAGTATGTGACTCACATGTAGGGAACCTTGATGATCTTAGGTCAAAGGACTACATATACCCTGATCACTATGGGAATCACTTATGACACTCATATAACGATCCATGTAGTGTTCTCATGGTGGGTCGGTCCAGTACACAAGTTTTCCAACTTGTACCCATATGTAGACTACATATCTCATATTAGTCTCCACATATGCTAGTCGTTATGTATTATTGCAACCCGCTCCACAATAATACTAGACCAGGGACTTTTAAGAATATCATTATTCTAGGGTTACAATTATGTTTGTTAAGTTACGCAGGAACAAAACTACAAACATAATTGCTCGATTAATGCCTTAATAAAATATCATGACTCAATGTGCAAAAATACAATCATCTCATGATTGGCTTTTTGGGCACAATACTAACATGATCAAGATGAGATTTGTCTCTCTTATATAATGGGAGTGACATCTTCAGGCCCCTTGATAGGTGAGACTTAGAAAATGCATGGCCATGCTCGAATGAGTTTATATATGATATCAATGTCATCAGTTTAAGTTAGTCTACTCAGTAATCAAAAAACCAAAGAATTGGCTCTATGAGAGTGACACATTCCATGCCTCGTGCCTAGTCTTGATATCTTGGACAAAGGGACAATGGCATATATGAGTAATGATCATAAAGGTTTAGTCAAATCATTGACAATCTTGTCACTTGGGTAGCAATGATGTGTTGCAAGACACCACTCATTGCTTACGATCATAAATGTGATTTATGATCATTGCCAATGTGGTAAGAGCCTATTGGGTCACACACATAGAGCTATTTATTAGAGTGCATGGGCTAAATATTGGGTTATGATTTCATAATAATTTTGTGTTAATAATAGGACCAAAAGTTGAGCCATTTTTAAGCCCAAAATTAAAGCATAATTGGATTAGGGCTTTGAAACCCATTAGGCCTAGAATTTGAGTCTCACCATAAATACAACTTTTAATGAGAAATTCATAGCTTTTTGCCCCGGCCTCCCAAAGAGGACAATCACACTCTTTTCTTGCAATTCCTTGGAGGACATAAGCTAGCACTGCGAGCGCAAGATAAACGCATCTGTCGGGACGTGGTGGAAGTGTGGTGATCTCGAGAAGCTCGTGTGGATACCATAGAGAGCTTGAACACATCAACTGTTCAGGTTTTTGTGATTCGCGTCTACAGTTGGGTGAAATATCTCAACCAAATTAGGTATGAAAATTTTGGAACACCCGGTTTACCCCATTTCACTTGGATCCTGGAGGGTTTCGGTTAAATTTTGTTGCGCTTGTTTGGCTCCTGAAACCCTACAATATATACACAAAAACAACCTTAACACAAGTACTATCTACATGGAACAAGACCAAGAGTACCCATAATCCAAAATGGCCACAAGTTATGCTTTACATATGCAACTTAACGGTAATACCCAAGAGCCACCTTAAAAGTACAATAAAGGATCAAAGATTGTAGGAAAAGTCCTATCACCAAGTGCATGCTCATAAAAGAAAACCAAAACACTAATGCCCATGAGCACACATCCATTGTCCTAGACTTGTCCTACAACTCTAGCCAAAGGCTTGCAAAAGTCAAACACATAAGTTTGAGTAATATCCATAAGACTTGAACAATGTACTCACAAGCCAAGCTTTCGGTTTTGGCACATACCTTGGCAAAAATGTGCACTAACTTCGCACACAAGCCACACACACAATCACTCAAGCTCTCAGCCTTTTCTTGAAACATATACAATAAGGGCCATGAGTTTATAAACTCAGAAAGGTTCACTATAGCTCCAAGAAGCTTATTTAGTTAAGCCTAAAAGCCTAGCCTCCTTTAGCTTTACTTAACCTGCAAGAAAAGAAGAAAACACCAAGAAAACTACAAACCTAATAACATATACACATGATAACAATAACTACAAAGGGTTAGCAAGCACGTCCAAGCAACCAAGCATACAACACGCACACCACAATACAATGCCCTTCTCGGCTGTAGCCAACTAGCAAGTACACACACATAGTTTACACTCCAAGCTTTGCCAATCTAACGCCATTCGACTAAAGCTCCAAGTTCAAAGATAAGTTGGCCTACTTACCTTGAACCTTAGTACTCGCCATTAATGACTAGCTACCCAAGAAATCACATCAGCCCGAAGGTTCCATATATGCCCCATCTAGCAATCTAAGATCATATAGCTAAAAAATACTATCACTTAGAAGCCATTACTCATTTGAACATGGAACATGACCAAAATCAAGTAGAATTCATAAAAGTTTACAAATTACTACCTTGAGCTCTCAGTTACCACTTGAATCTTCAAGACCACGCTTGAAAACACAAGTCCAAAGTCACCTTAGGCCAAAAACACCAAATACAAGCTTGATTCTTCAATTCAAGCTTCAATCACCATCAATTTGGGATGAACCCGAGACTTAAACGCCAAGAACACCAAGAACATGGTTTAGACTCGCAACAATGAAGTCAAACCTGAGATTAACATTTTTGACTTGAGTGAAGACATGCAAAATTCACTTAGGCGCCACATGGCACACTAATTCGCTTTAACATCTTTCTAGGCCTTGCATAAATTTGCATGGTTTAATGTAGTCCTCCAATGCATCTTAGTTTAAATATTAGCACCCAAAATAACATTCAAATTGGCCCTTAAACTGTATTTTACGCCATTAGCAACTTAGCCACTTCCCATATGCATTTTAAAACCGATAGTTCTCGGTTTCAAGTACACATCGCTTTCCACATTATTATTTGAGTCCCTTATGGTTTTTAATGTATTCTTCTTACATTTTTTACGTAGGCCAAGCACTGACGTAGGCTCTTGACAATTCTTCCCTCCTTGAAGAATTCGGTCCTCCAAATTCTTCACAAGTTTTGGATACAACTGAGGGTAACTCTTGGCAATTTCCTGTTCTACTTCCCTTGTTGCCTCTTGTAGAGTATGGTTACTCCACTGAACTTTAATCATAGAAATACACTTCCTTTTCAACTTCCTAGTGTCTCTGGCTAGGAACTGAATTTGTACCTCTTCATATGAAAGGTTTAGGTTATAGGTACACTAGCAGGTACTTCTTTCTATTTCAAACTTGCAGCGTACTTCTTGAGTAAGCTTACATGAAACACGTCATGTATATTACCAGGTTCTAGTGGCAAATCTAACTAGTATGCCACATTTCAAACCTTGGCCAACACTTGGTATGGGCCTATGTATCTCGGTTCCAATTTCCCTTTTTCTCCAAATCTTATCACTCCTTTCATAGGGGAAACTTTAAGCCATACCCAATCCCCTTCCTGGAATTCCAGGTCTCTTTTCCTTTTCAGGTTTGCATAATTCTGGTGCCGATCATTTCCAGCTTTGATTCTTGCCTGAATTAGTTTTAACTTTTCTGTGGTCTCTTTAACAAGTCTGGTCCCACTTCCAATTTATCTTCTAGCTGATGTGTTACCCACTCCAGGGTAGTCCAGTTATGGTGCCAAATCTGTGCATTTAAACTCCCAGGATTGGTGTGTCCTATAGGTCATCAGAAAACACCCCTAGTGTGCATACTCAAGTGACCCTCTTGAGCACTATGCAAACACATGAATATTGGTCTAACCATAACACACATATTCGCATTTCATGCACACCATGGAAGCTAAGAAGGAAAACACTAGCACAAGTCTTAGTTTTGGCTTCCACACATTAGGCAATGTTGTTAAGTTCTAGTGACCAGCTACTGCACTTGTAACTTCCACTAATAAACTGTATCATTCTACCCACATACCCCCCCCCATGTTTTATTTGTTCCATTATCAATTAGAGACTTAGATCAAACCAAGGAAATTTTTTTCCATCAATAGCCCACCTATGGACCAGGTTATGGATTTTTGAAGTTAGTTACAAAATTCTAACTAAATGAACAGTAACTAAGAACTTTGCAACATCATATCTTTGTCCACAGGCATTTAAATCTAGAAATTCCAAATCCCAGTTAACCCTCTAGATGTTTTATAGATGTGGTCAAATTTTCATACGAAGATTCATTCTACATAGGAAGATATTAAACTTTAGGTCCAGAGTCAAAATTCTGGCAACTTTTGGACCTTTTTTCCCATACAATTTTTCCAAACCATGCAAACACTTCATTCACAAGGCGAAAGCCCTCCAAGGCTATCCCATATATGTCCATTACATGTAGGAATTACATTCCCTTTCTTTTAACAACTTTATGTGGCCAAAACAGAATTTACAAGTAAGCAGCCCATCATTCACACTTAGGCAGCTTTGCACCACATCACTTACATAGCCAAAACGTTACTCAAATGTTCACATACTTGTCTCATTTTAGATACACTAGATGTAAATGCATACAAGCACTACAATATGATATTAAATCAGATAAATATACACCCTAACTTACAGGAGTTCCTAAAATGCGATGGACTCCAGAAACAGGATGCTGAACAGCTGCTGCACAACACAGTAAGTACCATTACCAAAAATACCAAATGTCCTCCTAAAATCACCGAAATTTCCAGATCATAACTAGACATATAGAAGTTCATGTAAATGAAATTTCAGATCAAAAATCAAACCACAAAGGTCAGTTTGAAGGTGATCTTTCTGCTGGACCTGAAATGACAGAATTGAGGGGAGTAAGTTTCATTGAAAACTTAGGGTAACACTTGGATTAGTAGGCAATGTGACCCTCATTAAAACCTGCATCCAAAGAAAATAAAACACAAAAACCACAATGCATATATACAAGATACAGCAACCAAATGCAGCAGCCATTCACAACCAACAAACACATGAAATGCAGCAGCAAGATATACCATAGGTTAGTCCATAAAACACATAATAAAAATAAATAAGTCACTATGCCAGCCCTCCTCAAGCTAATGCTTGGACTTAGGAGGATTTTAACAGTAGTTAGTACTAACTTTGGGCTCTAGAAACCCTCACTTTACTGCCATCATTGTGCACTTCACACTAGGTCACAAAACCTGCAATAAGTGCACTCCCTTCACTAAGCTTGGTTCATCAAGCTCATGGCTCTCTTCCAAGCTTAGCCCTAGCTCCATAGATGTTTGAAAATTGCAGAAACAGTCCATGAGAGCAAGAGAACTCTTACCTTGATGGGTATGCTAAAATTGGAGCTTGAACCTAGGTGCACTCAAGTCTTAGCACCACATAGCTTCCAATTGCCCTTTCTTGCTTTCTTTTGCCTTCAAATTCAATCTTGGAGGTATGGTGGCTATGGAGGAAGTATGCATGTGTTCTTGGGCTGGGGGAGGATGAAAATGAGAGAGGAATAAGTGATTTGGCCACTTAAATGGTCTTAAATGAGCTTAAGGGCACAAAACACACTTAACAAGCTTAACCATGCTTAATGTCATTTTCTTTCTCACTAATTATGGTCTCTTTGTCTTAAACTCATTGGTACACATGTGCCCAACATTTTTGACTAATTATTAAGTCTTGGCTGCCTCCCCCATGGTGGGATAACCCCACAATTCCACCCTTAGACTTAAGTCAAAAGCTTGAACACCTTAAGGTTCACACTAGGACATTTAGGTCCTTATTGCCTTTAGTGCTTCCTTTGTCCAAACTTGTCTTCCATGAGTAATTGGGTCCTCCAATAGAACTTTCAAACCATTTATATCCTTCCCATAACTCTTCAAGTCTCTTTCTTGGGAGTTTTGCAATTGAGTACCCTAATTTCCAAAACCTTACAAAAAAGTCCATAGGTTGCTTGACAAACAAGCAATCCTTAGGGCTTTTCTTGGGGGCCAAGTTAACAACTTGGAAAACTTTTAAGGAGGTGTTAATCATGCCTTTTACTCCTCACACTTCAATCACTATGGTGAGAATTACACAATATAATGATTTTTTAGCCATTATTACACACTTATAATTCTCCCATTTTGTGAGGTGGTAACATAATGCCAGCAATGAGGTGTTATACACTTCCTCCCATACAAGGCTTTATATGGGCCCATTCTAATCACTAAATGATAACCATTGTTATAAGAGAACTCCACTAATCGGAGATGTAGATCCTATTCTCCATGAAAATCAATGACACAACATCTTAGCATATCTTCCAGAGTTTGGATTGTTCACACTGTTTATCCAACAGTCTGTGGATGGTATGCTGAACTAAACATAAGTTAAGTTCCTAGCGCCTAATGTAGGGATTTCAATAACCTAGAAACAGTCCTAGGATCCTAATCTGATACAATATCATCAGGTACTCCATGAAGTCTCACTATCTCCCATATGTAAAATTGGGCATGTTTTTCCAAAGAATTAGGGAGATTCATTAGAAGCAAATGCGCTGCCCTGGTCAATCTATCTACAATGACCCAAATGGCATTATGTTTCCTTCTTGTCAATGGCATTCCCACTACAAAATCCATAGATATGGACCCCCACTTCCTCTCAGGTATGGGTAATCTTTGAAGCTTCCCTCCTGGTTTCTGGTGTCCAACCTTTACTTGTTGGCGCACTTCACACTTGGCTACATGAGTGCTAATGTCATGTTTCATATATGGCCACCAAAAGTAAGCTCTAAGGGCATGGGACATCTTTGTGGCTTCACAATGCATACTAAGCTTACTAGAGTGTGCTTCTTCCAGAATCTGGAATCTTAGATCATCCTTTTTAGGCACATATAATCTATTCTAGAAGTACAACAATCGTTGCTTATAGGAGAATCCTTCAGAATGTTCTGCTTTCTTTTGTCCAGACACTAGTCCCGTGTTCTCATCACTAAACTGAGCATCCTTGATGAGTTCTTTCCACTGAGGGGTAATGGTGAGCACACTAAGTTGCTCATGCTCCCAAGTTAGCCATTGACTTGCTAAGCAAGTAAGGCTAAGGCTCTCAGCCTTATGTTCCCCTTCTCCACCCTTGAGCACCCCAGTATAATTTCTACTCAAGGCATCTACGACTACATTGGCTTTACCAACTATGTACTCAATCACACAGTCAAACAGGTATTCCAACCATCTCCTCTGTCTCATGTTCAAGTCCTTTTGAGTGAAAAGGTACTTGAGACTTTTATGGTCTGTATATACCTGAAATTTATTACCCAATAGGTAATGTTTCCATTGCTTAAGAGCAAAGACTACTGCTCCTAGTTCCAGGTCATGCACTGGATATTTTTTTCATATGGTCTTAATTGTCTTGATCCAAAAGCAATAGCCTTCTTTTCTTGCATTAGGACACAAACCTAGACCTATATGAGATGCATCAGTGTACACCTCATAGTCTTTTTCATGATCTAGTAAAACTAACATAGGAGTTGTTGCCAGCCTCCTTTTAAGCTCTTGGAAGCTTTCCTCACATTTGTTTTCCCATAAAAATTTCTGGTTCTTTTTGGTTAACTGGGTCATGGGTATTACTGTTTATGGCAATTCTTTTGATCAATGACTGGATAAATTGGTCATCATTTTGAAACGTTGCATTGACACAAACTTGGTCCTGAATTATGAAAAATGTCATTTTATGGTTCAGCAGGGAATAGTTTTGGGTCATGTAGTGTCATCCAGGGGTATTGAAGTTGATAAAGCCAAGGTGGACTTAATTGCCAACTTACCCTATCCTACTAATGAGCAAGAGATTCGTAGTTTTCTTGGCCATGCAGGTTTTTACAAGCGTTTCATAAAGGATTTCTCAAAGATTGCACAAACTTTAACCAGGCTGTTACAAAAGGATGTGTCTTTCGACTTTGGAGAGAATTGCACAGTTGCCTTTGACAAGCTGAAGGAGTTGCTCACATCTGCACCGATTATACAGCCTCCTAATTGGGACATTCCTTTTGAGATCATGTGTGATGCCAGTCAATATGCTGTAAGAGCTGTCCTTGGCCAAAGAATTGGGAGGAACAGCTATGTCATTTACTATGCATCAAGGACGCTGAATCCTGCCCAATGCAACTATTCGACCATAGAAAAGGAGCTTTTAGCTATTGTTTTTGCTTTAGATAAATTTTGATCATATTTACTGGGGTCTAAAGTAATTTTTTTTTCTGATCATGCAGCTCTCAAGTACTTACTGGCAAAGAAGGAATCTAAGCCGAGACTGATACGCTGGGTTTTGTTACTACAAGAGTTTGACTTGGAGATCAAAGATAAGAAAGGAGCTGATAATTCTGTGGCTGACCACTTGAGTCGACTGGTGCGTGATGAAGATGCTTTGCCAATTTCAGAATTATTTCCCGATGAGCAGTTGCTACAAGTGCAAGGTAAGGAGCCTTGGTTTGCTGATATTGTGAATTTTCTAGCTGCTGGAATTTTACCGACAGACTTGAACAAAGCAAGGAGGAACAAAATTAAAAATGACTCTAAGTATTAAATATGGGATGAACCATATCTGTGGAAAATCGGTTCTGATCAAATTATTCGTAGGTGTGTGCCTGATTATGAAATTCATTCCATTTTTACTTATTGTCATAGTTATGCTTGTGGAGGACACTTTGGTCCTAAAAGGACAGCTAGGAAAATTTTGGACTACGGGTTTTATAGGGAAACATTGTTTAAGGATTCCTACCAGTTTTGTAAGACATGTGAAAAATGTCAAAGAGTTGGAACTTTATCCCACCGAAATGAAATGCCCCAAACCCCCATGTTATACTGTGAGCTTTTTTATGTATGGGGAATGGATTTTATGGGACCTTTTCCTAACTCTTTTGGATTTGTTTACATACTGCTTGCTGTGGATTATGTTTCGAAATGGGTAGAAGCAAAGGCTACCCGTACTAATTGCTGTGGATTATGTTTCGAAATGGGTAGAAGCAAAGGCTACCCGTACTAATGATTCTAAAGTTGTTGTAGGATTTCTCAAGTCTAACATTTTCAGTAGGTTTGGGATTCCTAGAGCAATTATTAGTGATCAGGGTACACATTTCTGCAACTGTACTGTTGAAGCATTAATGAAGAAATATGGGGTGCACCATCGAGTAGCCACTGCCTACCACCCACAAACTAACGGGCAAGCTGAAGTTTCCAATCGGGAGATAAAAAAAATCTTGGAGAAAACAGTCAATCATAATAGGAAAGACTGGAGCCTGCGTTTGGAGGATGGACTATGGGCTTACCGGACAGCATATAAAACACCGATTGGGATGTCAACGTATCGTTTAGTTTATGGTAAGTTGTGTCATTTACCTGTAGAGATTGAACATCGTGCTTTTTGGGCTGTTAAGCAGTGCAACTTGGATCTGAAAGAAGTTGGAAAAGAAAGAAAGTTGTAACTTCAGGAGCTGGAAGAAATCAGGTTGGAAGCATATCACAATGCTAGCATGTATAAGGAGCGCATGAAGTACCTTCATGATAAGCAGCTGAATCATAAAATTTTTTTAAAGGTCAAAAGGTATTGCTTTTTAATTCAAGGTTGAAGCTCATGCCAGGTAAGTTGAAATCTAGATGGATTGGTCCATTTGTTGTAGTGAATACTTTTCCATATGGTGCTGTTGAAATTGAAAGTTTGGAGACTAACAAAGTTTTTAAAGTGAATGGCCACAGGTTGAAACCTTTTCTTGAAAATATTGTTGTCTCTTACATAGAGGAAATTCACTTGGTTGCTCCTACCTACGAGTCAGGCTGATGCAAGAAGCAGGTTGTCTAGCCAAAGACAATAAAGAAAGGTGCTTTTGGGTGGCAACCCAAGCGTGGTTTTGTGCCACGAACAATTAGGATTTTTTTTTTCTTTTATTTTTATTTTTATTTTTCAGTTTTTATTTTTTTAGGTTTATTTATTCTCACAAATAATTTTCTTGGTCAGGCAATATTTGTTTCAAGCTGGAGGTGAACTGAACCATATGGGGCAGGAAGCTGACGTCAAATTCTGGGCAATAGATCATTGTGAAATCACCTTTCAGGGCGGTACCTTTTCTTTCCCCCTTCTGTGCTTTTATTATAAACATTGAGGACAATGTTTGATTTAAGTGTGGGGGAGTGGGTAGCTTGAGCCATAATTTTCTATTGTCAAAATTTTAAACTAAAATTTTTTGATTCATACTTTTGAGCATCGATCTAAATTGTTAGATGATTTCACCTTTTTAGTTCTTGAATGCTTAGCTTAAGTGTTGAGTTTGTAATTTATTAGTCTTTATGCAACTCCCAAATTTTATTTTTAAATTTTTTTTTCAATTTTTGATCAAGCTAGTTGATGGTTACCTTGAGAAGCTGATTTTTCCATCAAATTTGTGTACTTAGTACATTGATTTGAACCTTGTGAGATTATGAGCTTATTAAGTTGAATATGCGGTTTGTTAGGTTGATGGATGATTTGAATCACTTGAGAAAATAAATAAATAAATAAAAATAAAAATTGTTTGACTTGTTGCATTCTGAAAAAAAAAAAAATTGCTACTCCGCTGTTCTGGGTATTGAAGTAGGTTGGGGTCTTCTCCTAAGGCAAGAGTCGATCACTGCTCGAAAAGGTACTAGGAATATGAGTATGGTCAAAGACCACTTTGGAGTTATGTTGAGTTAGTAGCTTGGGTTTGGTGGAGCCCCTATTATACACTCGCTAAACGCCGGAACACGAGAAAAAAACAAAACAAACAAAAAAGTGAAAAAATCAAGTCAAATAAAAAAAAATTATCATTTGATCTCTTATTTTTCATGGGTTTGTGGTAACACCGGTGGTGCTTTTTGAGTTGTTATCTACCTGGTTTGTTCTCTTTACTTCGTGCAAAAGTTTGATGTTTTTCTCAGATTTTTAACGGTGATTATTGCTAGCTTGAGAAGAAATTGTTTTCAAGGACTTATTTAGTTTTGAGTTACTATTGCCGAGTAGATTACATGCTTAATTCCTCTTGTTAAGTTTTTCAAGACCCTTGGTTGTGAAATTCTCTTACTCTGTTTAGCTCAAAAGTATGTTTCTATTTTGAGTTTTGCCCGGGACGAGCAAAAGCTAAGTGTGGGGGAATTTGATAAGCTTATATTTATTATATTTATTTCTCTCATATTTAGTATGTTTTAATATGTTTTGAACCTTAAATATATATTTTGAGTATGTTTTGTAGCTTAGAGCATATCTGGACTTAATTGATTGAAATTGAATTTAATTTGCCATTTTACAAGTTTTAATTTGGTTGTGCTCTTTCAGGATGTTGATAGATTGGTGATGTTCCGGTAGAAATATTATATCTTGAGCTACAGAGATCAGAATGAGGTGATTCTTGATTCATTGGAAAGCTAGAATCTAGATCTACAAATCACATTCAGACCATGAAACCCAGTTTGCACGTTAAGAGGGTCAACTTCAGCTTCAAAGTCGCGATTTATGAGTCACCGCCGGTTCAGAAGCAGTTGCGGTATTTTGGACATATCCTTGGCTGTAGATGTCCGTTTTATGCGATTCTGCTGTCGTTTCGAAGATAGGAAAGAGATATACAAGTTTTGTTCTTTGAGTTTTGAGAAATAATGCCTGAATCAAGGTCGAATATCAGCTTGAAGTTACTGTTGATGTTCTGGAGCATTGCTTGGCTGACAACTTTGAAACCTTATAGTTATTTTGAATCTTTCGATTTGTTTGGGGTACTTTTGTAACAATATACAAAGTTTAGGGAGCTTTTATGAGTTTAGCCATAGGTTTTAGTTTTCTTTGGCTTTTAAGCTGGCTGCCGCCGCACCCCCCAGCTCCACCTCTTTTTCCTAATTCTAGTTTTAGTTTCTTTTATTCTTCTTTGTTTTTCTTTCGATCATGGCTGAGTAATTTTCTAGTTCAGTTCTAGAGACGATTTCCATCGCCAACACCGGTTGTGAGGATTGATTTTTCTTGCTTAAACTTTTTTTAAATTCAAGTATTTACTTCATTGTTGTTCAGATTTGTTGCAATTAATTTTCCTATTATCGTTTGTTGAATTGGTTCTGCAATTGCAAATATGCTTGATTTTCTTTCAACCGCTTAGGTGAAGAATTCAATTAGAAGCAAGTGAATTGATTGGAGATTGCTTTTATTTCTGGTTAGTTCATACGAAGAAGTAAGACAGGTTAAATTGTTCAAGATTTTGGATTGTTGTCTGGAATAAACTTTTTGGATTAATTGTTCTTAATGCTAGTTTTGAGATAATTAAAAATTGCTTTTCAATATCTGGTTACTCAAAATTAAGAAATTAATCTGATGCTTTTTCTGATTAATTTTACTGCTGAATTCTTAGGGTTCTTTTTAGCTTTAAAGAGAGTCCTGTTTATTTGTTTGAATTGAAGAAATATTTTCTTTCGATGATCAACTACGTGATTGGAATGGATAATCAACCCTGAATTGAGCGTTTTTAGTATTTGTTAATTTCGTTTTAATTCTACAGTTAATTTATTTCAGCTTTTAATTGAAGAAACCCCCCAATCTTTTATTTCAGTTTTCTGACAGGAAGCTTTCAGTAAAAAAATCTCCTTTGGGATTCGACCTGGTTTTCACTGCTATACTATAAATTTATTTATTCTGAGTTGTTAGGGATACCAGAATTATTTTTGGCGGTTTCGACGACCGGCCAACAGCCCACATAGGTGTTAGGTTTCGGAAGCGAAACAGCGCAACAGAATTTAACCGAAACCCCACAGGATCCAAGTGAAACGGGGTAAACCGGGTGTTCGAAAATTTTCATGCCTAATTTTTGGTTGAGATATCTCACTCAACTGTAGAGTCAAATCACAAAACCTGAATAGTTGACGTGTTCAAGCTCTCTATAGTATCCACACGGGCCTCTCCGGATCACCACACTTCTGCCATGTCCCGGCAGATGTGTTTTTCTTGCGCTCGCAGTGCTAGCTTGCGTCCTCCAAGGAATTGCAAGAGAAGAGTGCGGCTGTCCTTTTCGGGAGGATAAGGCAAGAAGACTTGTGAATTTCTCACTAAAAGTTGTATTTATATTGGGACTCAACTTCTAGGCCTAATCAGTTTCAAACCCTAGTCCAATTAGGCTTTAATTTCGGGCTTAATAATGGCTCAACTCTTGGGCCCATTATTAATACGAAATTAAAGTGAAACCATAACCCAAATAATAAGCCCATGCACTCTAATGATCCAAATAGCTCTATGTGTGCGACCCAATGGGCTCTTACCATGTTGGCAATGATCATAAATCACATTTATGATCATAAGCAATGAGGGGTGTCTAGCCACACATCATTGCTACCCAAGTGACAAGATTGTCGGTTTGACTAAACCTTTATGATCATCATCGATATATGTTATTGTCCCTTTGTCCAAGATATCAAGACTAAGCACGAGACATGGAATGTGTCACTTTCGTATAGCCTAATCTTTGGTTTCTTGATTACCAAGTAGACCAACTAAAACTGATGACATTGATATCATATATCAACTCATCCGAGCATGGCCATGCATTTTCTAAGTCTCACTCTATCAAGGGGCCCAAAGATATCACTGCCGTTACATAGGAGGGACAAATCCCATCTTGATCATACAAATCTTTCCGCATGATATGTGACATACCCAATGACCTCCTTCAAGTTTACTCAGTTACGAGCAACAAAGGAAAGTATCAAAGTATGTGACTCACATGTAGGGAACCTTGACGATCTTAGGTCGAAGGACTACATATACCGTGATCACTATGAGAATCACTTATGATACTCATATAACGATCCATGTAGTGTTCTCATGGTGGGTCAGTCCAGTACAGAAGTTCTCCAACTTGTACCCATATGTAGACTACATATCTCATATTAGTCTCGACATATGCTAGTCGTTATGTATTATTGCAACCCGCTCCACAATAATACTAGACCAAGGACATTTGAGAATATCATTATTCTAGGGTTACAATTAAGTTTATTACGTTATGCAGAAACAAAACAACAAACATAATTGCTAGTTTAATGCCTTAATAAAATATCAGGACTCAATGTGCAAAAATACAATCATCTCATAATTGGCCTTTTGGGCACAACACTAGCAATATGCCCTAGCCTGTGAACCTACAGTGGCACTTAATTTAGCTACCATGAAAGTCATTTAATTCTTCCACTTATATGTGTTATGAGTAGGTTTAGGTTTCAGCCAAGTTTCACTTGTGTGGCTTAAGTCTTATTTTCTTATGGTTTAGGCCTGGGAGGTGCCCTAGGTAGCTCTATATACTTTACTTGCATTCTCTAAAAGTTACTTGCAACACAAGGCAAGGCATTTACACTTTTTATCTTTAAGTGTCTAGGTTGTGTGCTCATCAAGTGCAGTATTCTAATTCATGGAAACCAAGAAGCCCACAATTGTAGATGTTTGAAAACATGTTTTTGATGTCCATGTGCTTTCAACCTAATAAGAGTCACAAGAGGTTTAACTCATTAAGGACAATTCCAACAACACATAATCAAAAGCATAACTTGGCATTCCATTCATCCAACATATACACAAAGTTCCAAAATCTACTGAGGCCATATATACACAAAAATGATGGGTTTTGGGAGCCAAACAGCACAGCGGAATTTAATCGAAACCCTCCAGGATCCAAGTGAAACGGGGTAAACCGGGTGTTTGAAAATTTTCATACCTAATTTTCGGTTGAGATCTCTCACTCAACTTTAGAGTCGAATCATAAAACCTGAACAGTTGACGTGTTCAGGCTCTCTATGGTATCCACATGAGCCTATCAGGATTACCACAATTCCACCACGTCCTGGCAGATGTGTTTCTCTTGCGCCTGCAGTGCTAGCTCGCGTCCTCCAGGGAATTGCAAGAGAAGAGTGTGGCTGTCCTTTTGGAGGCTAGGGCAAGGAGACCTACGAATTTCTCACTTAAAAGTTGTATTTATAGTGAGACTCAACTTCCAGGCCTAATGGGTTTCAAAGCCCTAATCCAATTAGGATTTAATTTCTGGCTTAATAATGGCTCAACTCTTTGGCCCATTATTAATACGAAATTAAAGTGAAACCATAACCCAAATAATTAGCCCATGCACTCTAATGATCCAAATAGCTCTATGTGTGCGACCCAATAGGCTCTTGCCACGTTGGCAATGATCATAAATCACATTTATGATCATAAGCAATGAGCGGTGTCTAGCAACACATCATTGCTACCCAAGTGACAAGATTATTGATGATTCGACTAAACCTTTATGATCATCACCGATATATGCCATTGTCCCTTTGTCCAAGATATCAAGACTAAGCGCGGACATGGAATGTGTCACTCTCGTATAGCCCAATCTTTGATTTCTTGATTACCAAGTAGACCAACTTAAATTGATGACATTGATTTCATACATCAACTCATCCGAGCATGGCCATGCGTTTTCTAAGTCTCACTCTATCAAGGGACCCAAAAATATCACTCTTGTTACATAGGAGGGACAAATCCCATCTTGATCATACAAATCCCTCCGCATGATATGTGACATACCCAATGACCTCCTTCAAATTCACCCAGTTACGAGCAACAAAGGAAAGTATTAAAGTATGTGACTCAGAAGTAGGGAACCTTGATTATCTTAGGTCGAAGGACTACATATACCATGATCACTATGAGAATCACTTATGACACTCATATAACGATCCATGTAGTGTTCTCATGGTGGTTCGGTCCAGTACACAAGTTCTCCAACTTGTACCCATATGTAGTCTACATATCTCATATTAGTCTCCACATATGCTAGTCGTTATGTATTATTGCAACCTGCTCCACAATAATACTAGACCAGGGACATTTAAGAATATCATTATTCTAGGGTTATGATTATGTTTGTTAAGTTACGAAGAAACAAAACAACAAACATAATTGTTGGATTGATGCCTTAATAAAATATCATGACTCAATGTGAAAAAATACAATCATCTCATGATTGGCTTTTGAGCACAACACTAACAAAAAACAACCTTCACACAAGTACTATCTACTTGGAACAAGGCCAAGAGTAGTCATAATCCAAAATGGCCATAAGTTATGTTTTACATATACAACTTAACGGTAATACTCGAGAGCCACCTTAAAAGTACAATACAAGATCAAAGATTGTAGGAAAGTTCCTATCACGTAGTTCATGCTCATAAAAGCAAACCAAAACACTAATGCCCATGAGCACACATCCATTTTCCTAGACTTGTCCCACAACTCTAGCCAAAGGCCTGCAAAACTCAAACTCATAAATTTGAGCAATATCCATAGGACTTGCACAATGTACTTACAAGCCAAGCTTTTGGTCTTGGCACATACCTTGGCAAAACGTGCACTAACTTAGCACACAAGCAACATTTATAATCACTCAAACTCTAAGGCTTTTCTGAAACATATACAGTAAGGACCATGAGTTTATAAACTCAGTAAGGTTCACTACAGCTCCAAGGAGCTTATTTAGTTAAGCCTGAAAGCTTAACCTCTTTTAGCTTTGCTTAACCTACAAGAAAACAAGAAAACACCAAGAAAACTACAAACCTAATAACATATACGCAAGATAACAATAAATAAAAAGGGTTAGCAAGCACATCAAAGCAACCAAGTACATAACACACACACCATAACACAATGTCCTTCTCGGCCAAAGCCAACTAGCAAGTACACACACATAGTTTTCACTCCAAGCTTTTCCAATCCAACACCATTCCACTAGAGCTCCAAGTTCAAAGATAAGTTGGCCTACTTACCTTGAACCTTAGTACTTGCCATCAATGACTAGCTAGCCACAAAATCACATAAACTCGAAGGTTCCACATATGCCCCATCTAGCAATCTAAGATCATGTAACTCAATAATACTATCACTTAGAGGCCATTACTCTACTTGAGCATGGAACATGGCCAAAATCAAGTAGAATTCATGAAACCTTACCAATTACTAGCCTGAACTCTCAGTTACCACTTGAATCTTCAAGACCATGCTTGAAAACTGAAGTCCAAAGGTGCCTTGGGCCGAAAACACCAAATACAAGTTTGATTCTTCAATTCAAGCTTCAATCACCACCAATTTGCCATGAACCCGAGACTTAAATGCCAAGAACACCAAGAACACAATTTAGACTTGCAATAATGAAGTCAAACCCAAGATTAACATTTTCTGCTAGAGTGGAGACATGCAAAATTCACTTCGGTGCCACATGGCACACTAATTGGCTTTAACATCTTTCTCAGCCTTGCATAAATTTGCATGGTTTAATGTAATCCTCCCATGCCTTTTAGTATCAAGATTAGCACTTGAAAGAACATTCAAATTGGCCCTTAAACTTTATTTCTTGCCATTAGCAACTTAGCCACTTCCTATGTGCATTTTAAACTTGATAGTTCTCGGTTTCACATACACACCACTTTCCACATTTTCATTTGAGTCCCCTCTAGCTTTTAATGTATTCTTGTTACATTTTTGGCATATGCTAAGCACTTAGGCAGGGTCCTAACAATTACCACTACTATGGAATACAAACATTCACAGCTAGTTTGTAATAGAAATATTAACAACTTGTTTGGAATATAAATATTCACAACCTCTTTAAAATGTAAACATTCATAACTAGTTGTTTCAAATATGAAGATTCACAACTTGTTTGCGATAGAAACAATCACAACTTGTTTAGAATACAATGAAAACATTCACAGCTAGTTTGGAATATAAACATTGACAACTAGTTTAGCAAGGAAACAATGACAACTTGTTTAGAATGTAATGGAAACATTTAGAACAAGTTTGGAATATAAACATTTAGAACTTGTTTAGAATGGAATGGAAACATTCACAACTTGTTTGGAATAAAAACATACATTAGAATGGAAGCGAAACACTCACAACAAGTTTAAAATAGATGCATTCACAACTAGTTTGGAATAGAAGTATTCATAACATGTTTTGAATATAGGCATTCACAATGTGTTTAGAGTCGAATAGAAACATTCATCACTAGTTTTTAGTGGAGACATTCACATCTAGTTTGGAATGGATACTTTTACAAGTTATTTAGAGTGGAATAAAAACATTCATGACTTGTTTAGAATGAAAAACAAACATTCACAACTTGTTTAAAATTGAATAGAAACAATCTTAACTTGTTTGGAAAAGAAACATTCACAACTAGTTTAGAATAGAAACATTCACAACTTGTTTAGAATCGAATAAAAACACTCATAACTACTTCAGAATAAAATCATTCACAACTAGTTTAGAACAGAAATATTCACAACTTGTTTAAAATAAGAACATTCATTATTTCTTTATAGTAGAAACATTCACAACTAGTTTAGAATTCACACATTCACAACTAGTTTGGAATAGAAACACTCACAACAAGTTTGGAGTAGAAATATTCATAACTTGTTTAGATTAGAATGAAAACATTTACAACTAGTTTGTGATGGAAACAATCACTACCTGCTTGGGATAGAAACATTCACAACTTGTTTAGAATGGAATAGAAACAATCACTAGAAGTTTGGATCGGAAACATTCCCAACTTATTTGGAGTAGAAACATTCCCAACTAGTTTGGAGTATAAACTTTCACAACTAGTTTGCAATGGGATGAAAACATTCACAACTAGTTTGGGATGGAAACATTCACAACTAGTTTGGGATGGAAAGTTTCATAATTTTTTTGGAAAATAAACATTCCCAACTAGTTTGGAATGGAAACATTGAGAACTAGCTTTGAATGAAGTGGAAACATTCACAACTCATTTGGAGTAGAACCATTCACAACTTGTTCAGAATAGAAACATTCGCAACTAGTTTGGAATAGAAACAGTCATGACATGCTTAGAATAGAATGGAAACATTCACAACTTGTTTCAAATAGAAATATTCATGACATGTTTTTTCTCCAAACAAGTTTTGAATGTTTCTTTTTGGAACAAGTCATGAATGTTTCTATTCGAAACAAGTTATGAGTGTTTCCATTCTATTCTAAACAAGTTGTGAATATTTTTATTCCAAACCAGTTATGAATGTTTCCATTCCATTCTAAACTATTTTTGAATGTTGTGAATGTTTCTATTCCAAACTAGTTCTGAATGTTTTTATTCATAACAAATTGTGATTGTTTTCACTCTTAACAGGTTGTGAATGTTTATACTCCACGATTGTTGTGAATGTTTCTATTGCAAACAGGTTGTGAATGTTTCTATTCTAAGTAGGTTGTGAATATTTCTGATCCAAACATTCACAACTTCTTTAGAATGGAATCGAAACATTCACACCTACTTTAGAATGGAATCGAAACATTCATAACTTTCCACAGCTTGCTCAGAATGGAATGGAAACAATCACAACTAGCATAGAATAGAAACATTCATTGCTAGCTTAGAATAGAATCATTCACAACTTGTTTGTAATAGAATGGGTTGGAAACATTCATAACTTGTTTAGTTTGGAATAGAATCATTTACAACTAGTGTAGAATGCAATGGAAACAATCACAACAAGTTTGAAATGGAATGGAAACATTCACAACTACTTTAGAATGTAATAAAAACATTCACATCTAGTTCAGAATGGAATGGGAGCATTAATAACTACTTTGGAATAGATACTTTCACAACCTGTTCAGAATGGAATGGAAACATTCACAGCAAGTTTGGCTAAGAAACATTCACAACTGGTTTGGAATTGAATGGAAACATTCACAACTAATTTGGAAAAGAAACACACAACTTGTTTAGAATGGAATGGAAACATTCACAACTTGTTTGGAATAAAAACAATCATAACTTGTTTGAAATAGAAACATTCATAATTTGTTTTGAATAGAATGAAAACATTCATAACTTGTTTAGAATGGAATGGAAACATTCGCAACTTGTTTAGAATAAAAACAATCACAACTTGTTTGAAATAGAAACATTCATAATTTGTTTTGAATAGATTGAAAACATTCACAACTTCTTTAGAATGGAATGGAAACATTGACTACTTGTTTGCAATAGAAACTCTCACAACTTGTTTATACTGGAATGGAAACAGCCACAAATTGTTTGGAATGGAAACATTCACAACTTCTTTAGAATAGAAACATTCACAACTTCTTTGGAATAGAAACAATTACAACTTGTTCAGAATGGAAAGGAAACGTTCCCAACCTGTTTAAAATAGAAATATTCATAACTAGTTTGGAATAGAAACCTTCACAACTTATCTCTCATATACTAACTAGGCCATCTACGGTCCCTCCCCAAAAAAACACTTAGGGGACCTTTAACCCATGTACTTCAAAGTGTTGCAAACCTCACTTACGCAAGGCATCTTGAGAGGTCCACCCCGTCCTACATTGAAGATGCCCTCAAGCATCATTTGGAACCATGTGTGGGGACTCATTCCTAATTCACCATCGTAAAGACTTGGCATTCTAAGGAAAAGTGCATTCCAAAGTCCCAGTTCACACCTGACCCTCGAATGGCAAATGATCAAGCACCCTTGGAGCCTTCCCAGCCAGAGAATGAATGTTTTCCTACGATCACTATAGGTTTCCTACGTGGTCCAGTGCTCTATAGTGGCTGAAATGACACAAAAGCTTGAGCAAATGTGGTCACAGGCACGTTCCCATGTCGGGAACCCTTATCTAGAGACTCACTTGGGTAGGGGCTGCTAGTCATCTCATCGGACTTCACCTAATAGAAGCCTTCATGATGAGTCCCCAATGGAGAACCCATCGTCATATGGATAGTATACAACAATGTACACATCAAAAGGACCCAAGGACCACATGCCACCAGAGTCCTTCTCCATGTCGGAGGTCCCTGTCCCCTCGATGCCAAAGTTACTCGCCCAAGAAAAGGCATCACTCATTTTTGCCACAGAATTCCTGACAACGGGGAGAGGATGGCACCATGGTCCAAATGGAGAGGATCCTAGAAAGCTTGGAAAAAGTGGAAAAATAGGTTTCTAGAAAGCCCATATAGTAAAGGTTATTGGAGACCTTCACTGGAGGTGAGTCCCCTTTCATTCGAGTGATAGTGGAGGTGCCAATGCCCAGTGACTTTTGGGTACCTCGCCTAGAGACCTATGATCGGTGAAGGGACCCTTAAGCCCACCTAACTAAGCATAAAAGGAGCATGGTGCTCCACCGTGCCAATGATGCTACCCTCTATAAATGTTTCGAAGTCACAGTTGTCAGACCAACAATGTTGTGGTACAACTCTTTGATGCCCGGAACAATTGCGGGGTTCCATGTATTGTCTACGGCATTCATGCAGTAGTGGATCAGGAGTAAACCAATGGCGAAGATGCTAGTGCAGATGTTTGACATAGCCTAAAAGAATGGGGAGACCATTTAGGGCTATGTTGAAAGGTTCAATAGAGAGGCACCCAGCGTTCTTGACTTTCACCCTAGAATTAGGATCTTCGCAATGATCAGAGGGCTAAAAAGGGATTCAAAACCATTCCATGAGTTCTGCAGGGATCCCTTGAACACCCTTGGTGAGTTCTATTGGAGGGCAAAACAACACATGACAGTTGAGGAAGTAAGAATGGAAGGACCAAAAGCTGATTGCCATCAATCTGAAGGTCAGAGTCTCTAACCTCTCTACCACGCCAAAGGTGGAGGCAAACCTCAAAAAGAAAGGTGGAAAAGGCCAATGACATTCACCCCCTAAACACTATAAGAACAAACATCCTGATGGCCTTAGAAAGGCAAGGAGAATCAATTCAATCTCTGAACGCCATGACCTCGGACAACAAAAAAAAAATGAAGAAATACTGTCAATTTCACCAGGATCATGGGCATGATACCAAGAATTGCTTCCAATTGAGGAAGTACATCGAGTCCATAATCAAACAATGGAAGCTTTCGCGCTACTTGCGGATGCCGTCACTGAAGCCCCGGGAAAAAAAATGATGGGAAAAAAAGAGAAGATGAGGAGTATGACTCCAATGGACGCCAAACTAACCAAAGTCCCTGGAAACACCCCACACCCTCAGCTAAACGAAATGGGAAAGTGAGCGAGGGAAGTGATGGAGTTTAACAACCCGACGAACAAACTCACCTGAAGTGATGGGTCGGTTATGAAGTTCCCACATAACGATCCTTTACTGATCATTGCTAGGATAAAAAATTGGACTGTAAAGAGAGTGCTCATTGACGATGGTTTGAATGTTGTCATTTTGTTTGCCCACCTATTTGCGAATCATGGGTATTTCTAAGGGGGAGCTCAAACCTATGACCTCACCCACAGTCTGGGTTGGACCCTAAAAACTTCCAATACTAGGACAGATTGACCTACCTCAAATGCTGAGAGGTACTTCGACATGAGAGAAGAACTCTTTGTTTCCACAATGACAAGGTTCATCGTCAAAGATGTCACACCATCATATAATGCCATCATCGGTCAATAAACACAAGGCAACCTTCACCTCTGAATAGATGTGAAGTACCTAATAGTCACATTTGATGCAAATGAAGGGGATCTAGAGATACTCGTAGACCAAGTTGAAGATAGGAAGGTGTTTGTCAAGGCAAGGTAGAGTCCTACCAAAGTCCACACACAGATTTTCGGGAAGGAGGGCACACTCACCAAAGATAGAATAGAAAGGGAAGAGGGTGATACTGAGAAAAAAAAAACTTAGGATATAAAGCTAGTCCCAGGCTGAAGTACCCAATTCAGGAAAAGACTGGCCAAAGGTAAAAAACAAAGACTTGTGTCCCTTCTAGTACCACCTCACAAAAATGGGAGAATTATAAGTGTGTCATAATGGCCAAAAACCATTATATTGTGTAATTCTCACCATAGTGATCGAAGTGTGGGGGATAAGAGGCATGATCAACATTTCCTTAAAAGTGTTCCAAGTTAGTAACTTGGCCCCCCAGGAAAAGCCTTAAGGAATGCTTGTTTGTTAAGCAACCTATGGACTTTTTTGCAAGGTTTTTGAAATTCGGGTATTCAATTGTAAAACTCTCAAGAAAGAGACTTGGAGAGTTATGGGAAGGATATGAAAGGTATGAATGTGCTATTGGCAGACCAAATTGTTTATGGAAGACAATTTTGGACAAGGGAAACACTAAAGGCATTAAGGACCTAAATTTCTTAGTGTAAACCTTATGGTGTTCAAGCTTTTGACTTAAGTCAAAGGGTGGAATTGTGGGGTTATCCCATCATGGGGGAGGCAGAAATGACTTGATAAATAGTAAAAATTTTAGACACATGTGTACCAATGAGTTTAAGACAAAGAAACTATAATTAGTGAGAAGGAAAATGACATAAAGCAAGGTCAAGCTTGTTAAGTATGTGTTGTGCACTTAAGATCATTTAAGGCCATTTAAGTGGCCAAATCACTTATCCCTCTCTCATTTTCATCCTCCACCAGCCCAAGAACACATCCACACTCCTCCATACCCACCACACCTTCAAACTTGCAATTGATTGAAATTGAAGGCAAAAAGAAGCAATTGGAAGCAAACTAGAGCTATTGCTTGGATGCTTCAACGATCAAGCTTGATTTTCGGCCTACCCACATTGGTAAGGGATCTCTTGCTCACATGGGTTGTTTTTTGTACTTTCAAGCAGCCATGGAGAAAGGGCTAAGCTTGGAAGAGAGCCATGAGCTTGATGAACCAAGCTTAGTGAGGGAAGTGCACTTATTGAAGGTTTTGTGACCTAGTGTGAAGTACACAAAGATGGCAACGAAATAAGCATTTCTAGCGCCCAAAGTTAGTACTAACTAGTGTTAAAATCCTCCTAATATCAAGCATTAGCTTGAGGAGGGCTGCCATAGTGATTTGGGTATGTTTATTATCTGCTTTATGTACTAACCTATGGTTATTGTTGCTGGTGCGTTTCATGTGTTTGTTGGTTGTGAATGACTGCTGCATTTGGTTGCTATATCTTGTATATATGGATTTTTGTTTTTAGTGTCTTTGGATCCAGGTCTTAATGATGGTCACATTACCTACTGAAACCAAGTGTTACCCTTACTAAGTTTCTTAATGAAACTTACTGCCCTCAATTCTGTCATTTCAGGTCCAGCAGAAAGATCTCATTCAAATTGACATTTTTGGTTTGAGTTTTGATGTAAAATTTTAGGTACATGAACTTCCATATCTCTAGTTAGGATCTATATATTTTGGTGATTTTAGGAGCACATTTGGTATTTTTAATGGTGGTACTTATTGTGTTGTGCAGCGGCTGTCCAGCATCCTATTCGGGAGTCTATTGTGTCTCAAGCACTCCTGTAACTTCAGCTGTGTATTTAGCTAATTTAAGACCATTATGTAGTGCATGTATGCATGTACATGTAGTGTGTGAAAAATGAGACAAGTATGTGAACATTTGAATAATGTTTTGGCTATGTAAGTGATATGGTGCAAAGCTGCCTAAGTGTGAATGATGAGCTGCTTACTTGTAAATACTGTTTTGGCCACATAAAGTTGTTAAAAGCAAGGGAATGTAATTCCTATGTGTAATGTACATATATATGATAGCTTTGGAGGATTTTCCCCATGTGAATGAAGTGTTTGCACACTTATGAAATTTTGTATGGGCAAAATGGTCATAAAGTGACCAGAATTTCAACTTTGCATTTAAAGCTCTATATCTCCATGTGTAGAAGGAATCTTGGTATGATATTTTGACCACAAGTAGAAAACATCTAGAGGTTGAACTAGGATTTTGAATTTTTGAATTTGGAGCCCTGTAGCCAAAGATATGTTGTTGCACATTTGGCTATGTTACTGTTCATTTGGTCAGAATTTTTTAATCAACTTAAAAAATCCATAACTTGGTCCATAGTTGGGCTGTGGATGTAAAAAAAAATTCCTTGGTTTGGTCCAAGTCTTTACTTGATAATGGAGTGAAGACAATAGGGGGTATGTGGCTAGAATGATATAGTTTGTTAGTGTAAGTTACAGGTGTAGCGGCTAGTCACTAGAACCTAGCAAGATTGCCTATTGTATGAAAGCCAAAACTAAGACTAGAGCTAGTATTTTCCTTCTTAGCTGCCATAGGGTACATAATGTAAATATGTGTGTTATGGTTAGGCCAATATGCCTGTATTTACACAGTGCTCAAGAGGGTCACTTGAGTATGTACACTAGGGGTGTTGTTCTAATGACCTACAGGACACACCAATCCTGGGAGTTTAAATGCACAGTTTTGGCACCATAATTGGACTACCCCGGAATGGGTAACACCTTCTATCAATGAAAAAATATCTATTTGCTTACTCCTTGAAGAATATGACTGATAAAAATCTAGACATAATCCAGCATAGTCTCAATGTGCGCCACAAGGCAAGGCCTATTCAGCAGAAAAAACATAGTATTTCAGTGCATAAGAACAACTTTGTCAAAAAAAAAATTTCAACGGGTAAATGAAGCTAGTATAATAAGGGAAGTCAAATACCCTGACTAGCTCAGCAACATCATCATTGCTACTAAGGAAGGGAGTGATAAGTTTTGAATGTGCATCCGCTTCCAAAGCATCAACGATGCTTGCCCCAAAGACTAATATCCTCTGCGTTCAATCGACCAATTGCTATACTCCACTATTGAATATAGGCTTTTGAGTTTCCTCGACACATTGAGAGGCTGTCGCCAAACTCGGATAAACCCTAAAGGTGTGGAAAAGACTGCATTCATAATTAATGATGGGACATATTGTTATGTCAGAATGACCTTCGGTTTGAAGGACGCGGAAGCCATATATCAGAGGTTGATGGACGAGGTATTCGACTCCCAAATCGGAAGAAATATGGAAGTATATACAATGATATGATAATTAAAAGCAAGTTACACAATGATCATATAACAGACCTACAAGAAACCTTCGAACAACTTCAGACATTCAGAATCCATTTTAACCCTAAGAAGTCCATCCTCAGGCTAACTACGGGCAAATTCCTTGGCTTTATTGTGTCCGATAGAGGCATAAATGCCAATCCAGAAAAAGTCAAGACCTTGCTCAGAATTTGAACTCCTGCCACCACCAAGGAGATACAAAGGCTTACAGGAAAAATAACGGCACTTAGTAGATTCATCTCCAGATATAGGGATCAGTGTCGACCATTCTTCAAAGTGCTCACCAAAGCAACTAGAAATGAAGATAAGCTTGGTGCCGAAGAACACCCATGGAACAAAGAATGTCAAAAGGCTTGGGATGAACTCAACAATTACCTATCCCACCAACCAACACTTTGGCAACCTAGGGAGGGAGAACCCCACATTCTCTACTTCGTAGTTAGGAAAAAAATAGTAAGTTCGATTTTGGTGAGTGAAGAAGGGAGAAAATGGTGGCTGGTATATTATGTTAGCAAGTCCTTACACTGTGCTGAAGTTAGGTACTGAACATTGTAGAAAGCCAGCTATGCCTTAGTCATGGAAAGTAGAAGACTTCAGTCATACTTCCAAGGAAATTACATTACAGTTCGAAGTAACCAACCTTTTCAGGACATTATGAAGAAGGTGGAGCATTTGGGCTAGTTATTGAATGGTGCATTGAGCTTGGTGAGTATGACATTACATATAAACCGAGGATGGCAATAAAGGCTCAGGCCTTAGTAGATTTCATTGCTAAACTACCCGAGACTAAGGAAGTGTCAGGTAACCTCGATTATGAGCAACCTGAATGGGAGCTCTTTGTTGATGGTGCTTCAGGAGTAGAAAATTAGGGTGCTGAGGTAATACTCCGAGGACCGGAAGGTATGGAAGCATCGAAGGCTATGAAATTTGGATTCCACATCACCAATAATATTTCCAAATATGAGGCTCTTATAGCAGGCTTAAGATTGGCAAAAAGAGTTGGTTTAAAAAATCTGAACGCCTATAGTGACTCACAACTAGGGGTTTGCCCGACGATGGGAGAATTTAGGGCCAAGGATCATAACTCGGAAAAATACCATGACCTCATCAAAGAGTTAATCCAAGAATTCAACAAGGTTCAAATAGGAAAGGTACCCCGGAAGCAACACATGGAAGCAGATATATTAGCTAAGTCAAAACAATCAACCTGTTACACCTTCACAAAATGGAAAAATTACAACAGAAGGACCTAAACTTATATGCTTTAATTTTCACCATAGTGCATGATTTGTGAAGTATAAATTATTCAATATACACCCGCTTAAGTGGAAAAAACAATGATAGCTTAGTCCTTAAGAAAGCATTGGCACATCGCCTAATTTTCAAGTAACCTATGGACTAAATTGTAAGGTTACAACAATTGGGTACTCAATCACACAAATTTCTAAAAATGGCTATGGAATGGACATGGATGGAATTAAGGATATTGTTGGGGACCAAAGTGCTTAAGAAGGCAAAGTTGATCATTTATGGCATAATGCCAACTAAGGATCCAAGTGTTTACCTTTTTATCTAAAAGCTATCATTACCTTTGACAGGGTTCAAGGTGGTAAAAAACATCATTTTTCGAGCCAAAATAGCTGGATATAATCTGTCCAAGTGTTGGCCAAAGTTTCAAAAATTTCCATATATACCACCAAGGTTAAAATGATGTATAAATGAAGAAAAATCTTCATTTTCTTCCAATTTCCTCTAAATTTCATCCCCTAGCAGCCAAGGGTTCTTCTTTAACCTTCTCCACCATTGTCCATAGGCACCATACCTTAAGAAAGCAAGAGGAAGTAAGAAATGCAAATAAGACATCAAAGAGTGCAAGAAAACCTAATTTTGGTTCTATTTGGGTTTTCAGATTTCATAGCAAAAGGTAAGGGTTTTCTAAAGCTTCTTGGATTGTTTACTGTATTTTCAAACATCCATTAAGCTAGACCATGCTTGGAAAAGAGCAAAAAGCTGAAGGAACCAAGTATGGGTTAAGGGGAAATAAGCATGGCAAGGTTTTAGCCTTAGTGTTACCATGCTAAAGTTAGTACTAACTAAGACCTAAAAGACTCTTAAGTCCAAGAAAAAGCTTGAGGAGGGCTGCCATAGTGATCTTATTATGATATCTCATTGTTTTATTGAATAATTATGGACTAACCCTAATGTGTTATTGCTGCCAGCATTACATTTGTTTGTTGCTGTGTTTGTTGGTGCATATGGTTGACATATTTTTGTGTATGTATCATTTTTGTATTTTTTTATGTCTTTGTATTTTAGGTGGTATTTTCTATGGAAGACTTTAAATTGAAAGCCCTTACTAAGTTCTTTACAAAGAGCTTACTCTCATTTCTGTCCATTTTCAGGAACACCTGAAAGAGAACATTCAAACTAATAGTTCTAGTTTCATTTTTCCTGTGAAATGTAAGGTACATGAACTTAAATATGTCTAGTATTAAATTGGAGTGTTTCATGATTTTTAGAGCACATTTTCTAATTTTAATGTTGGTACTTTTTGCCTTATGTAGTAGCTGCCTTTTGAAGTTTCTGGAGTGCATTGTGTTTGTAAGGCTCTCCAAGAAGCTAGTGTACATAGCCAACTAAGCTAGGACATATTAATGATGCAGCTATGCATGTAAATACACCATGGATGGTGTATGGATGATATATGGAGCAATAAAATGATGTTTGAGTTGAATGTTCAATTCTCTCCATTTTGCAACTCATTAGCTATTCCGAAGAAAATTATATTTAATATTTATAGAATGCCTCTAAATTTAGGGGAATGACTTTCCCAAGTGTTTAAGACATGTAATAACCTATCCATCTTGGTTTTGAACCTGGAAATAAAGTCTATGAATCTTATGAAATTTTCTATGGGCAAAATGGTCAAAGGTGACCAGAATTTTGACCTGCACTTAAAGCTCGATAACTGTATGTGTAGAAGGAATATTGGTATGAAATTTTTACCAAACCTAGAGCACATAAACAGGTTGAATTGAAATTTATAATTTCTAAATTTTGAGACCTGTAGCCAAAGATATGACATTCCAAAATTGGCTAAGTTACTATTCATTTGGTTAGAATTTGGTAACCAACTTAAAAAATCCATAACTTGGTCCATAGGTGGGCTTTTGATGTAAAACAAAATTCATTGGCTTACTCCAAGTCTCTACTTGATAATGGAAGAAAGGGAACTGGGGGTTACATGGCTAGAATGATATAGTTTATTAATGGAAGTTACTGGTGCAGTGGCTGGTCACTAGAACTTAACAAGATTGCCTAATGTATGGATGCCAAAACTAAGAATTGTGCTAGTGTTTTCCTTCTTAGTTTCCATAATATGCATAAATGTAAATATGTGCGTTATGGTTTGACCAATATGTGCATTATGGTTTGACCACCAATGTCGGCATAATATTGCACTTTGCCTCAGGTTGCCCATACTCAGAGTAATGGACAACTTGAAGTGTACAACAAAACACTAAAAGATGGTTTGAAGAAGAGGCTGAATGAAGCCAAGGGAAAGTAGCTTGGTGAGCTACCTAGTGTATTATGGAGTTATTGAACTAACCCTAGAAAAGCTACTGGGGAAATGCCATTTTCAGTCATGTTCAGAATAAAGGCTCCTATCCATATACAAGTTATAAAGCCTTCCATAAGAATATAGGTGTTTGACGAAGAAAAGAACAACCTTGGCTTAAGAGCCAAGCTTGACATGGTTGATTAACATAGGGAAATTGCTGACCTTGGAAGAAAGGCTTTCCAGCAAATAGTAGCCATCGCCACAAACTTGAAGGTCAAACCTAAAGGAATCAAGATAAGATATCTTGTTCTCCAAAAGGTTGAGTTGGAAGGATGACAACTATCTCATGGTGTACTTTGGGCAAACTAGGAAGGCCCTTATTTTGTCACAAATGAAGTTCGGTGATGAGTCTATAAATGTAAAAATGCTGAATGAGAAGAATTGAAAAACACATGGCATTCAAATTCTTTGAAAAAATTCTATACTTAGAAAATTTCAAAAGAACATCGTATTTGGAGGAAATTTTTCAAAGGTGGGATGGGAAGTTTTTGAAGTTCTACAAGTATGTGAGGACCAAAGATATTGCTCATATGCTAGAAATTATGCAAAACACTTAGACAATTTTTAATTCAAATTAGCCAAAGATGATGAAAATGTTATTCTTCATAATGCATTTACCTAAGGTGGTACATATCACCGAACATGCCACTCTTGGCAGATGTATTAAACAAACTATCAACTCTAATAAATGTGGTGAATGATACTGCAAAAGGTAGCAAAAATAGCAAAGGTAGCTAAAATGACTTCAAGCATCAATTATTCCTAAAGACTTTGCCAAAATTTTGAACATAGAATTGGGAGCATAAGGCATTTTACTAAGTTAGGGGAACAAAAGTATAAAAAAAAAAAAAGTGAGAGAGTTACTCCTCAGTATCTTCTTCATCCTCAAGCTCTTCGGCGTCATCGTCTTGGGCATCTTCGTTCATCAGAGGTTACTCTAGAAGGTTGAGAAACTACCTCTTTGCCCACCCTAAGGAAGGCCCTTCAGGAATGTCAAGGGCTTAGAAAAAGGAGACATCAAGGTTGGGGAAGCACAAAAGTATTTTATGGTGAGCAAGGCAAAAGCCATCTTGAAAAGAAGCCTTTGTCGCCTCATTGGCTTCCTATTTCTTCACCTTCAGGTTTTCCACTTTATTTTTTAGAGCCTTCATCCCTTTCTTTTCCTTATCCTTCTTTTTTTTCTTCCATTTTTTCAAGTGATTAACTTTAGCACCAAGCTCAGCATTTGTCCCTAAGGCCTTGGTCAAATCAATAACAGCATCCTCCTTCTCATTCTGAAGAGCATCCACCAACGAACTCTGCTCTACCAACTTCACCCTGAGGTCAGAAACTTTTGCAGAATACTCTTCAACAAGTTTCTTCTTTCTCTCCAGCACCCCTTGGTGAAGCTTCATTAGCTATTCCTTAGCAATTTTTTCCTTAGCAATTTTGTTGATACTTAAGGTAGGAGTTCCTAAAAATTTCTTTGGCCTTAGCCAAATTCTCCACTAACTGACTTCGAACTGAGGATTGCTTTGCTTTCAAAGCTCGAAGATATACTCTATTGGCAAGCATCTACAAGAAGAAAAAAGGTGCTAAGTGTAATGCAAAGGCTTAGACATTAAAATTTTTCTCAAGTACTAGACAGAAGAGAATACCTATTCAACATGCTCAATTGTCTGAGTAGCCAAAATCGCTTCATTTGGACAAGAGTTCATTAGAGATTGGAAGGTTGCATTCATCATTATTACCGTAGCCATTTGGGGAACCATGTTCTAAGAGTCTTTCAAGAATAGATCTATGTCCTCAGTAATGGTCCAGAAGGGCTCCCTCGGGACCTTGTCATTGGGGATCTCTGTATCCTGAATGGCCCACATCCGAGTATGCTTCATATTCCACTCGATCTATGGCAGATCCTTTACAAAATCACATCAAAGTTCCGTTTCCACATAGTGCCTTAACCATTCATCTATAAAATCTAAAATCCCAAAAACTCAAAAATTCATATATAAAAGGTTAAAGGACAAACCTGATAAAGGGACCACGGGGTCCTCACATTCAGAATTGCTCACATTGAGGATATCAATAGGGATATCATTTCCCTTTTTCCTTCACCTTACATTTATTCTTTAGGTAAAAGCACATCCAAGAATGCGGCCAAGGTCTCCACCGCCAAAGTAGGGCTAACAAGGATGGAAAGAATAGCCACCTTGAATAAGGGTCCCACTACCTCAGTGATCCATTCGGGGGTGGTGCAAGGAAATATTCCACAGCATTTTTCAGCCCTAGGCCGACCAAAGATTACCCCACCGAAGCCTAACCCCTTTTTCCTTTTGGGGGCCTTCTTCTTCTGTTCCCCTTTTTGGACTTGACCAAGGAATAGACTCTTCTAGAAGGCAGTAGACTTGTCACCCAGTTTTTCACAGTAAAAAACATCAATATAAATATGAGAATTCATTATGTAACAAAAGAAATAACTTACTCTCTAGAAGGGCGGTATAAGATGGTTCACCGAGAAGGATAAGAACAAGCTAGGACTTCATCCCATCCATAGTTGGCTTCAACATATCCTCATCAGTTAGGTGCTTTTTTACGACATCTAATTCCTGAAGAACCTCATTTGTCATCAAGTTCCACTTAATTGGAAAAGGGTAAAGTGGCCGTGAAGGTGCCTGACCCAACTAGTCAACCACCAACCAAATATGACAATCAAAATCCTTAAACTTGGACTCTAGTTCGAGGGTCAGCAACTTTGACGGATCCGTCATGTCAATTGTTAAAATCCTAGAGGCCTACTTCACTAGTTAAGCCTTTTAATTCTTGTTTATCTCCATAAAAAAGTACTTCTTCTACCATCCTCGCTAGCTATCCATGGTGCCGAAGGTGAAAGTGAACTTCTTGCTCCGAGAACCCCGAGGGAGCAAAAAGTAAAAGCCCCATTTTGGGATGAGGTGGAGTTTGTAGTATTGTGTGAAGAAACTAAGGTGGGGAACTATTTTTGAAAACCCCACACATGCAAAAAAATGCATTGAAGTAGGAATACAGCTTGGGTGGCATCTGGTTAACTATTATGCCATGAAATTGTCAGAAATTGCTTACCATCTTTATAAGGGGATACTAAAAACCTGCTTTTAGCTGAGACGAAAACATGGGTGACCTTATTTTCTAGAGGAAGGTAACTCAACCCACCACATTTGAGAATCCTAAGCTCGGAATAAGAAGGCAAGAAGAACTTGCTTTCCCACCTCTACACCTTCTAAGGGGTGGCACAGCTCAAATGAGCATCAAGAGAGGACTAACTCTTTTTGGCACTCCAAGCCTCCATCCTATTACCATGAGCAATTAACCTTAAACAGAGAATTGGGAGGTAGGGAGAAAAGACTGACTTTGGAAAGAATACCCACCTACGAAATTACTAAAGAAGCTTACAAACTGCCATAAAAAACTACCAAAAATTAGTCTGCTGTAAGAATCGTTGCCAAGTAAAAAACAAGAAATTTACAAAAGAGTGGAAAAGCTAGAAAGACAAATGAGAAGTGATGAACTTCCTATAGGGTTTCAGGAGCCAAGTAGGCACAACAGAATATAACTGAAACCCTCAAGGATCCAAGTGAAACGGGGTAAATCGAGTGCTGAAAATTTGATACCTAGGTTAGTTGACATTTTCACCCAACTGTTGAGTTAGATCACAAGAATTGAACAGTTGATGTGTTCAAGCTCTCTATAGTATCCACACAAGCCTTTCGGGATAACTAGGCATCCACCACATCGCGGTAGATGCGTTCCTCTTACGCTCGTAGTGCTAGCTTGCATCCTCCAACAAATGGCAAAAGAAGAGTGCGATTGGAACTTTTAGAATTATTCTAATTTCATCCTTAAGGAGGCTAGGGCAGGGGCTATAAATTTTTTACTATATGATGTATTTATAGTAAGACTCAACTCCCAAGCCTAATGGGTTTTAAAGCCCTAATCCAATTAGTCTTTAATTTTGGGCCTAATAATAGCTCAACCTGTGGGGCAATCATTAATACAAAATTATCATGAAACCAAGACCAAACAATTTGGGCCATTCACTCAAATAATCCGATTGGCTCTATGTGTGTGATCGAATAGACTCCTATCTCATTGGCAATGATTACAAAACAAATTTATGAACATAACTATGAGCTTTGTTGACCAACACATCATTGCTACCCAAGTGACAAGATTGTCAGTCATTCGACTAAACCTTTATGGTCATTATCTATATATGCATTGTCCTTTTGTCTAATATATCAAGGCCAAGCATGAGACATAGAATGTGTCACTCTCATATAGCCTGATCTATGGTTTCTTGATTACCGAGTATACTAACTTAAACTGATGACATTGATATTGTATATCAACTCATTTGAGCATGGCCATGCATTTTCTTAGTCTCACTCTATCAAGGAGCCTGAAGATATCACTCAATTACATAGGAGGGACAAATCTCATCTTGATCATACAAAACCCTTTGCATGATATGTGACATACCCAATGACCTCCTTCAAGTTCACTCAGTTACGAGCAACAAAGAGAAGTATCAAAGTATGTGACTCACATGTAGTGAACCTTGATGACCTTAGGTCAAAGGACTACATATACATGATCACTATGAGAATCACTTATGACACTATATAACAATCCATGTAGCATTCTTATGGTGGGTGGGTCTAGTACATAGGTTCTCCAGCTTGTACCCATATGTAGACTACATATCTTATATTAGTATCCACATATGCTAGTCTTTACATATTATTGCAACCCGCTCCACGATAATACTAGACCATGGACATTTAACAATATCATAATTCCAGGGTTATAATTATGTTTATTACATTATGTAGAAATAGAACAACCAACATAATTACTGCATTAATGCCTCAATAAAATATCATGCCTCAATGTCCAAAATACAATCATCTCATGATTGGCTTTTGGGCACAACATTAACAATCTCCTGTTAGTGTTGTGCCCAAAAAGCCAATCATGAGATGATTGTATTTTTGTACATTGAGTCATGATATTTTATTAAGGCATTAATCCAGCAATTATGTTTGTTTTTTTGTTTCTGTGTAACTTAACAAACATAATTATAACCCTAGAATAATGATATTCTCAAACGTCCCTAGTCCAGTAATATTGTGGAGCGGTTTGCAATAATACATAACGACTAGCATATGTGGAGACTAATATGAGATATGTAGTCTGCATATAGGTACAAGTTGGAGAACTTGTGTACTGGACCGACCCACCATGAGAACACTACATGGATCGTTATATGAGTGTCATAAGTGATTCTCATAGTGGTCATGGTATATATAGTCCTTCGACCTAAGATCATCAAGGTTTCCTACATGTGAGTCACATACTTTGATACTTTCCTTTGTTGCTCGTAACTGAGTGAACTTGAAGGAGGTCATTGGGTATGTCACATATCATGCGGAGGGATTTGTATGATCAAGATGGGATTTGTCCCTTCTATGTAACGGGAGTGATATCTTCGGGCCCCTTGATAGAGTAAGGCTTAGAAAAATGCATGGCCATGCTCGGATGAGTTCATATATGATATCAATGTCATCAGTTTAAGTTGGTTTACTCGGTAATCAAGAAACCAAAGATTGGGCTATATGAGAGTGACACATTCCATATCTCATGGTTAGTCTTGATATCTTGGACAAAGGGACAGTGGCATATATCAGTGATGATCATAAAGGTTTAGTCGAATCATCGACAATCTTGTCACTTGGGTAGCAATGATATGTTGCTAGACACCGCTCATTGCTTATGATTATAAATGTGATTTATGATCATTGCCAATGTGGTAAGAGCCTATTGGGTCGCACACATAGAGCTATTTTGATCATTAGAGTGCATGGGCTAATAATTTGGGTTTTGGTTTCACAATAATTCGTATTAATAATGGGCCCAATAGTTGAGCCATTATTAACCCTGAAATTAAAGCCTAATAGGATTAGGGCTTTGAAACCCATTAGGCCTGGAAGTTGAGTCTCACTATATATACAACTTCTAGTCAGAAATTTGTAGGTCTCCTTGCCCTAGCCTCCCAAAAGGATAGCCGTACTCTTCTCTTGCAATTCCTTGGAGGATGCAAGCTAGCACTGTGAGCGCAAGAGAAACGCATTTGCCGGGATGTGGTGGAAGTGTGGTGATCCCCAGAGGCTCGTGTGGATACCATAGAGAGCTTGAACACATCAACTGTTCAAGTTTTGTGATTCGACTATATAGTTACGTGAGAGATCTCAACCGAAAATTATGTATGAAAATTTTTGAACACCTGGTTTACCCCATTTCAATTGGATCCTGGAGGGTTTCAGTTAAATTCCACTGCACTGTTTGGCTCCCGAAACCCAACATCTCTTACTTGCACTAAAGCCAATCATCTATGTATCTAATACCAATAGACCTAGAATAGCTATCATGCTTCTGCTACGTAATGGGTATTGTCAATGGATCAGCAATGTTGTTGTTTGTCAAAATCTTGCATACCCTCACATCACCCCTTTCAATGATCTCTTTGATGAGATGATAGCGTCAGAGTATGTGGTTGAATCGCTGGTGAGATCGAGGGTTTTTAGCTTGTATGATTGCTCCATTGTTGTCACAATAGAACTCTATCGGGTCAGAAATTTTTGGAACTATTCCAAGTTCTTTGATGAACTTCTTGATCCAAACTACCTCCTTAGCAGCATCAGAGGTGGCAATGTACTTTGATTCTGTTGTAGAGTTGGCTACTATTTCTTACTTTGAACTCTTCCATCTCACAGCACCACCACCAATGCAAAACACATAACCGGATTGTGATCTGAAATTGTTACCCACTTCGGGGTAGTCCAGTTATGGTGCCAAAACCATGCATTTAAACTCCCGGGATTGGTGTGTCCTGTAGGTTATCAGAACAACCACCCTAGTGTGCATACTCAAGTGACTCTCTTGAGCACTAAGAAAATACATGCATATTGTTCTAACCATAACACACATATTTACATTTATGTACACTGTGGCAGCTAAAAAGGAAAACACTAGCACAAGTCTTAGTTTTGGCTTCCACACATTAGGCAATCTTGTTAAGTTCTAGTGACCAGCCACTGCACCTGTAACTTCCACTAATAAACTATATCATTCTAGCCATATACCCCCCTTATTTTCTTTGCTCCATTATCAAGTAGAGACTTAGAGGAAATCAAGGAATTTTTTTTTACATCAATAGCCCACCTATGGACCAAGTTATGGATTTTTTAAATTGGTTACAAAATTCTGACCAAATGAACAGTAACTTAGCCAACTTTGCAACATCATATCTTTGGCTATAGGGCTCAAAATTCAGAAATTCAAAATTCCAGTTCAACCTCTAGATGCTCTCTAGGTGTTTTCAATATTTCATACCATGATTCCTTCTACAAAAGGAGATATAGAACTATAAGTCCATAGTCAAAATTCTGGTCACTTTATGACCATTTTGCCCATACAAAATTTCATAAGTGTGCAAACACTTCATTCACAATGGATTACATACATGTCCATTACGCATAGAAATAACATGCTCTTGCATCTAGAAACTTTATGTGGCCAAAACAGAATTTACAAGTAAGCAGCCTATCATTTGCACTTAGGCAGCTTTGCACCACATCACTTACATAGCCAAAACATTACTCGTTCACATACTTGTCTCATTTTACATACACTATATGTACATGCATACATGCACTAGAAAATGGTCTTAACTCAGGAAAATACACACCCTAAGTTGCAGGAGTGACTGAGACACAATGGACTCCAGAACAGGATGCTGGACAGCTGCTGCATAACACAGTAAGTACCACCATTAAAATTACAAGATGTGCTCCTAAAATCACCAAACTCTCCAGATCAGAACTAGACACATAGAAGTTCATGTAGCTGAAATTTGAGATTAAAACTCAAACCAAAAAGGTTAGTTTGAAGGTGATCTTTCAGCTGAACCTGAAATGACAGAATTGAGGGGAGTAAGTTTCATTGATAAACCTAGTAAGGGTAACACTTGGATTCAATAGGCAATGTGACCATCATTAAAACCTGAATCCAAAGACACTAAAACACAAAAACCACATTTCATATATACAAGATATAGCAACCAAATGAAGCAGCCATTCACAACCAACAAACACATGAGATGCAGTAGCAACAATAACCATAGATTAGTCCATAAAACATGTAATAAACTTCAATAAATCCCTATGGAAGCCCTCTTCAAGCTAATTCTTGGTCTTAGGAGGATTTTAAAAGTATTGAGTGCTAACTTTGGGCTCTAGAAACCCTCACTTTACTGCCATCATTGTGCACTTCACACTAGGTCACAAAATCTTCAATAAGTGCACTCTGCTCACTAAGCTTGGTTCATCAAGCTCATGGCTCTCTTCCAAGCTTAGCCCTAGCTCCATGGATGTTTGAAAATTGTAGAAAATAGACCATGAGAGCAAGGGAACCCTTACCAAAGTGGGTAGGCCAAAAATCAAGCTTGATCCTTGAAGTATCCAAGAAATAGCTCTAGTTTGCTTCCAATTGCTTCCTTTTGCCTTCAATTTCAATCAATTGCAAGTTTGAAGGTGTGGTAGCTATGGAGGATGTATGGCTGTGTTCTTGGGTTGGGAGAGGACAAAAATGAAAGAGGGATAAGTGATCAGGCCACTTAAATGGCCTTAAATGAGCTTAACGGCACAAAATACACTTAAACATGCTTAACCTTGCTTTATGTCATTTTCCTTCTCACTAATTATGGTTTATTTGTCTTAAACTCATTGGTACACATGTGCCCAACATTTTTTACTAATTATCAAGTCTTGGCTGCCTCCCCCATGGTGGGATAACCCCACAATTTCACCCTTAGACTTATGTCAAAAGCTTGAACACCTTAAGGTTTACACTAAGACAATTAGGTCCTTAATGCCTTTAGTGTTTCCTTTGTCCAAACTTGTCTTCTATGAGCAATTTGGTCCTCCAATAGCACTTTCATACCTTTCCTATCCTTCCCATAACTCTCCAAGTCTCTTTCTTGAGAGTTTTGCAATTGAGTACCCAAATTTCTAAAACCTTACAAAAAAGTCCATAGGTTGCTTGACAAACAAGCAATCCGTAAGGCTTTTCTTGGGGACCAAGTTACCAACTTGGAACACTTTTAAGGAGGTGTCGATCATGCCTTTTAACCCCCCATACTTCATTCACTATGGCAAGAATTACACAATATAATGGTTTTTAGACATTACGACACACTTGTAATTCTCCCATTTTGTGAGGTGGTAACAGAAATCATCCTTATTGGATTGAAAGCTAGCATCAATGTAACCCCTTACAACGAGCTCATCTTCTCCTCCAAAGACCAAGAATGCATCCTTAGTCCTTCATAAATACTTAAGGATGTACTTAACAGTTGTCCAGTGACTCTCACCGGGGTTTGATTGGTACCTGCTCATCATGCTCAAGGCATACAAGACATCAGGATGAGTATATATCATGCCATACATGATAGATCCAACTATCGAGGCTTATGGAGTCTTACTCATGTGCTCTTTCTCCTGAGGTGTACTCGGATACAGAGATGTAGAAAGAGTTATACCATTTGACATGGGCAAGACTCCTTTCTTGGAGTCTTAGATGCTAAACCTCTTTAGCACTTTGTCAATGCATGTACTTTGACTTCGGCCGAGCAATTTCCTAGATCTATCTATATAGATCCTGATAACTAATCCACAGGCTACCTCACCTAAGTCCTTCTTAGGGAAACGTTTCTTTAGCCAAGTCTTTACATAATATATCTCAGGAATGTGATTCCCAGTGAGTAATATGTCATCTACATACATCACCAAGAAAACAATAGTGCTTCCATTAACCTTCTTGTGGCACAAGGTTCATCTTCACTTTTCGTAAAACCAAACTCTTTGATTGCTTAATCAAAATGAAGGTTCGAGCTCCAAAAAGCTTGCTTTAGTCCATAAATGGACCTTTTGCAACTTGTACACTTTATTAGCATTCTCAATAGTGACAAAACCCTCAGGCTATGTTATGTACACATCCTCAAGTAGCTTTCCATTAAGGAAAGCACTTTTGACATCCATTATCCATAGCCAATAAAATTTGGACGGATTTAAGCATGGTACCTGGTGCAAAAGTTTCATCATAGTAAATACCATGAATTTGCTTGAAACCTTTTGCAGCTAATCATCCCTTAAAGGTAATCACATTACAATCCATGTTAGTTTTCTTCTTGAAAACCCATTTGCAGTTTGTAGGTTTTACCCTTTCAAGTGGATTAGCCAAAGTCCATACTTGGTTCTTATACATGGATTCCATCTCAGACTTCATGGGCTTTTGCCACTTCTTTGAGTTAGGCCCTAACGTAGCTTGTTTGTAGGTTGTGGGCTCGTCCTGATCCATGAACATCACATCTCCTGTCATGCCCTAAACTGCCCCTGGCCCATTTGGGCCCAATCACTTAAAACATGCAACAGAAGTTTATTTACATAGAAGGGCTTTTATTACTCACTAAGACTTATGGGCATGAACCCCAGAATACTTAGCGGTACTAGCTCATTAAATTCTTTAATTAAGGTTAAGTTGAGGTGCTCTCAGAAACAAACTAGTACCTATGTGGAATTTATGTGTTCATTTCATGGTCTTTACCAAGCTTAGCCAAGTACATGCATGGCAACCAAAACACCCACTCAAGTTTGAAAACTTGTATTTTCATGCATATACTTTGCACGCTTATGTGTCTTGGTGATCACTAGTGCACATATTCATTTAATTCCACTAGATGCAACTTATTACCTATGCATCCATTAACTCACATACATGCACTTAACTTCCTTAGAATTCATACTTAACACATGCATCAATTCTCATGCTTCTCCAAGTTTACTCGCATGTTCTTCCTTAAGTGCACATACATAGCCAAACACTATATGCTTCCAACATAAACATGGGCTTGTGAGCTTTTTACTACTTAACATGCATATGGTCCAATTTACCAACATAAACATTTTCAACTTGTCTAAGTTCTTATTTAAGCCCAATACATGCATTAAAGTCCAATTTCAACATGCTTCAAGTTTCATAAAAAACATACTTCCCACAATTCATGCATGGGCCTTGGTAAGTCCACCAAGCAATAAAAATACCCAAAGTCCAAAGTCCAATTACAAGCCATTTAAACCATGTTTGGCCAAAATTAACTAAGTCCATAAATATCGTCATTAAGGTGAGACCAACAAAATACACATGTTATCCAAGCAAGCCATAGAACACAAGTTTCCACCTTAAGACTTTGTTCCCACAACTCTAGACTTCAAGTCCTGCACATAGAGTCCACACTTATTAGCTTATTTACAAGCAATTTATAAACTTAGATTATTTAGGAATATTTGAGCAACACCATACACATATCCAACCTTAGCAAGAATAGAAAGAGTATTCCAAATACTCTTAGTTTGATTTCTCAAGCAATCCTTTTCCTACAAAAGTAGAGTAGGTCGAGTGAGTTATAAAACTCAATAAGGATTTCATGGCATCCAATGCCTAACTTATGGCCTCCAAGGCCTAATATGGCAAGCACGTAATGGCAAAATAATCCTATACTCCTGCAAAGAAAACATAAAGACAAAGAAAACACGAAGATACATGCATATAACAATAATATCATAATCGGGGGTTAGCATGCACAACAAATTCATAGAAGCACACAAACACACACCTCTTAACACCTCGTTCATAGAAGGGCAGCAAGCATCCCTCAAGTTTTACTTCATTATTTCATTTATATAATGTTTTCGGAGAGCTGACTTAGCAAAGGAATTAAGGTGGCCTACTTAACTCCTAGCCCATAATGCATGCTTAACTTAACCTAGCTCATGAGCAAAATAGAATTACCAAAGAAATAACATAAATTAAGCCCTCTTAGCACTCCTAAGATCATATGGTTAGAATGACCATCACCTGGGGCCCGAATACTCAAGGAGTATAGGAATCCTTACCCACAACACTGAAAGCTTTAGAAGCTTGTTCTCCTTTGTTTTCCTTGCTTGTTGACTTTAGAAATTGTTTTCTAGCACATGAACCAAAATGGAAAAATTTATTAGTAAAAAAAATACCAAGAACACTTGGTGATTAGCTCAAAGAACACAAATACCAAGAAAACTTGGTGTACATTTACAGAACCTCACAAAGGAGGTAAGGCCGAATTTTTTTTTTTGCTTGATCTTCTTCGAGTTTCTTCTTGATTTCCTAGCTTCCAATGACTTAAAAGCTTATGCATGCAAAGAGCTCCTTGATTAGAGCTCTAAACCACCAAGAAAGAGAGATGGCTGAAACTTCCTCCATGGATTTCTTTGAATTCTTCACTTGATTCTTGGTCTTTATGGCCTTAGAGCTTGAAATATACCAAGAACACTTGGTTTTAATTTGAGGAACCTTATGTTCTTGATATGGCTGAATGTTTTGAGGAAGAAAAGAGTTGGAAGAATGTATGGAATGGCAAGAACTTGCCAAGGCCAAAAATGAGAGAGAATGAGAGAGTTTGAGTGAGTTTGAAGGCGAAAGAGTGCAAAATGAATGAGAGAGAATGGGAGAATGAAATGAATTGTTTTGGGAGTTTTTTGGGCATGTGATGGCCAGCCATATAGAGGGTGAAGTGAGGGGAAATCATGTGATACACATGGGTTGAGTGGGAGACAAAGTGGGAGACAAATTGGAATAGTTGGGTGAATTTGTCAAAAGGAGGGGACAAGTAGGTGTAGAAAGGAATCCTAAGTGATGACTTGGATGGAGGTGAATTAAAATAATGGGAATTTGGAGTGTATGGCCAGCCATGGCAACCAAGGCCATGAAAATGGGCCATCTCCCCCTTTAGTTCTTCAATCTTCTGATTTTGGGCAATTGAGCCCAACCACTAAAATCCCCTTTGTCCAATTAAGTCCCTCACCTTAAATTTTCATCATTTTCACCACTAATTCTCTTGGCCTAAGCCAAGATTAATTTCAAGAATGTTTAACACTTATTTGTGCCCATGCCATAGTTAATTCAATGTCCCCACAAATTAATTTAGCTTCATTTCCAAATTAGGAAAAATTCTTATACTCCCAATCCACTTATCTTGGGACCTAATCACTTTGGATTGTCCGAGCTTTACATCGCCAGTGTGAGTCATGAGAAATCCATATCTCTTGGGTTCATGCCAAATCCTACTAGACGCATATGGGCTTTGTGTTATATGAACAAACTACTAAATCACAACATCTTGTGGTGTCTGTTCAAGTTCTATTTTAGGTTCAATGTCCCCTTGTTGTTCTTTAATTTGTTCAAGTTCTACCTTCCTCCCACTGGTTCCTTTATAGATAAAATTTTTCTCTAGAAAGAGACCAGTTCGACCAACAAACACTTTTTGCTACAAAGGATTGTAGGAATAGTAACCATTTGTTTTTTTAGGATACCCAACAAAGAGGCATTTATGAGATTTGTGCCCTAGATTATCAGAGGACTGACATTTCACATAAGCATCATAACCCTAAATCTTCATAAAAGGCAAACTGGGACGTCTCCCCCTCCATAAGTCATATGGTCTCTTTTGAACCAATTTAGATGGACCTCGGTTTAGAGTGAAAACAACTGTCTCTAGAGCATGTCTCCAAAGGAGTTTGGAAGGTCAACTTGACTAATTATATATCAAACCATGTCTAACAGAGTTCGATTTCTCCTTTTAGATACACCATTCCATTGAGGTGTATGAGGTGGAGTGAGTTATAATACTATACCTTACTCCTTTAGATAGTTAAGGAATTATCGATCCAGGTATTCTCTACCTTGATCTGATTGAAGTACTGTGATGCTTTTCCTAACTTGATTCTCTACTTTATTCTTGAATTCTTTGAACTTTTAAAAGGATTCTAACTTGTGTCTCGTGAGATACACATAGCTATATCTACTGAAGTCATCAGTAAAGGTAATGAAGTATCGCAAAACCTCCTCTAGCATGTGTAGACAAAGGGCCACATACATCACTATGTATGAGTCCTAATATGTCATTAACCCTTTCACTTTGCCAAGTGAAAGGGTTTTGGTCATCTTGGCCAATAAACATGACTCACATGTCTCACATGATTCAAAATCAAATGAGTTCGAGAGTCCATCTTCATGGAGCTTGGATATGTGGGTTTCATTTATATGGCTCAAATGACAGTGCCATAACTAGGTTGGGTTTGAATCATTGAATTTAACCTTCTTGGTAATCACATTATAGATTGTATTTTTAAGTTCTAGAACCTACAAACTATTGCTAAGTCGAGCACTACCATAAAAGATTTTATCGAGATAAATAGAACAACATTTGTCCTTTATTATAAATGAAAAACCTTTCTTGCCCAAAGAAGAAACAGAAATCAAATTTCTACTAATAGTAGGAGCAAAGTTGTAGTTGTCTAATTCTAAAACCAATCCACTAGGCAAAGTGAGAACATAAGTCCTTACAACTAAGGCAGCAACCCTAGCTCCATTTCCAACACGTAGGTTCACTTCACCTCAGGCCAATCTTGTAGTTCTCTTAGATAGAGCTTCCAGTTGTGCTTCTAGTGTCTAGGTTGCTTACAATGGAAGCACTCCCTGTTACCCACTTGGGGGTAGTCTAGTTATGGTGCCAAAATTGTGCATTTAGACTCCCAGGATTCGTAATGCTCTGTAGGCCATCTGAACACTACACTCAATGTGCATACCCAAGTGCCCCACTTGGGCACTATGTAAACACATGAATAATGGTCCAACCATCACACACATATTCATATTTCATGCACACTATGGCAGCAAAGAAGGAAAACACTAGCACAAGTCTTAATCTTGGCTACCACACATTAGGCAATCTTGTTAAGTTCTAGTGACCATCCACTGCACTTGTAACTTCCACTAATACACTGTATAATTATTGCAATGTACCTATATTTAATTTACTTCATTGTCAATTAGATACTTACAGAAAACCAAGGAATTTTGTTTTACATCAATATCCCACCTATGGACCAAGTTATGGATTTTTTAAGTTGGTTACACAATTCTGACCAAATGAATAGTAAATCAGCCAACTTTGCAAGGTCATATATTTGGCTACAGGGCTCTAAATCCATAAATTCCAAAGCCTAGTTAACCCTCTAGATGTATTATAGGTGTGGCCAACGTTTCATACCCAGATTCATTCTATACAGTGAGACATTAAACTTTAGGTCCAGAGTCAAAATTTTGGCAACGTTTGGACCACTTTGCCCATACAATTTTTCCAAACCATGTAAACACTTCATTCAGAAGGGGAAATCCCTCCAAGGCTATCCCATATATGTCCATTACCCATAGGAATTACATTCCCTTTCTTTTAACAACTTCATGTGGCCAAAACAAAATTTACAAGTAAGCAGCCCATCATTCACACTTAGGCAGGTTTGCACCACATCACTTACATAGCCAAAACATTACTCAATTGTTCACATACTTATCTCATTTTACATACACTACATGTACATGCATACATGCACTAAAAAATGGTCTTAACTCATGTAAAAATGCATCGTAAGTTACAGGAGTGCCCTAGACACAATGGACTCCAGAACAGGATGCTGGACAGCTGCTGCACAACACAGTAAGTACCATCACTAAAAATACCTAACATGCTCCTAAAATTACAAAACTCTCTAGATCATAACTAGAAATATGGAAGTTCATATACCTGAGATTTTAGATCAAAAATCAAACCACAAATGTTAGTTTGAATGTGATCTTTCTGCTGGACTTGAAACGATAGAATTGAGGGGAGTAAGTTTCATTGAGAAACTTGGTTAGGGTAGCACTTGGTTTCTTAAGGTAATGTGATCCTCATTAAAACCTACATCCAAAGACACTTAAACACAAAAAACACAATGCATATAGACAAGATATAGAAAAAAAATGCAGCAACCATTCACAACCAACAAACACATGAAATGTAGCAGCAAGATATACCATAGGTTAGTCCATAAAACACATAATAAAAATAAATAAATCACTATGGAAGCCCCCATCAAGCTAATGCTTGGCCTTAGGAGGATTTTAATAGTAGTTAGTACTAACTTTGGGCTGTAGAAACCCTCATTTCACTGTCATCTTTTTACACTTGGCGGTTGGTCACAAAACCTTTAATAAGTGCACTCCCCTCAATAAGCTTGGTTCATCAAGGTCAGGGCTCTTTTCCAAGCTTAGCCCTAGCTCCATGGATGTTTGAAAATTGTAGATAATAGTCCATGAGAGCAAGAAAACCCTTACCTTGATAGGTATGCTAAAATTGGAGCTTGATCCTAGGTGCACTCAAGCAATAGCACCAAATAGCTTCAAATTGTGCTTCATTGATGCACTTAAGAGCTCCTTAGCTTTCTTCCTTATCATAGGTCCACTAGAAACCTTCAATGCATCCTTGCCTTCTCCACGTATGCCTTCCTTGATCATTTCATATGGTGTCTTTTGAACCGATTTAGATGGAACTCAATTTAGTGTAAAAGCAGCTATCTTTAGAGCATGTCCCAAAAAGCAGTTTGGAAGGTCAGCTTGACTCAGTATAGAGTGAACCATGTCTAACAGAGTTCAATTTCTACTTCCAGATATGCCATTCCATTGAGGTGTACTAGGTGGAGTGAGTTGTGATACTATACCACACTCCTTCAGATAGTCAAGGAATTCTTGATCCAAGTACTCTCCACCTCGATCTGATCGAATCACTTTGATACTCTTCCCAAGTTGATTCTCTACTTCATTCTTGAATTCTTTGAATTTTTCAAAGGATTCTGCCTTATGTCTCATGAGATACACATAGCCATATCTACTGAAGTCATTAGTGAAAGTAATGAAGTATTGAAAATCTCCTCTAGCATGTGTAGACATAGGGCCATATACATCACTATGTATGAATCCTAGTAAGTCATTAGCCCTTTCACTTTGCCCTGTTAACGGGGCTTTCATCATCTTGCCCAACAAACATGACGCAGATGTCTCATATGATTCAAAATCAAATGAGTCCAAGAGTACATCTTTATGGAGCATGGATATGCGAGTCTCATTTATATGGCCCAAGCAACAGTGCCAGAGATAGGTCGGGTTTGAATCATTTAATCTGACCTTCTTGGTATTCACATTATAAATTGGATCTTTGAGGTCTAGAGCATACAACCCATTGCTAAGTTAAGCACTGCCATAAAAGATTTCATTCAAATAAATAGAACAACATTTGTCCTTTATTATAAATGAAAAACCTTTCTTGTCCAAAGAAGAAACAGAAATCAAATTTCTACTAATAGTAGGCACAAAGTAGTAGTTGTCTAATTCTAAAAGTAATCCCCTAGGTAAAATGAGAACATAAGTCCCTTCGGCTAAGGCAGCAACCCTTGCTCCATTTCCAACACATAGGTCCACTTCACCTTGGGTCAATCATCTACTTTTACTTAGATCCTGCACATTTGCACAAAAGTGAAATCCTCATCCAGTATCCAATAGTGAAGATGAGGAAGTAGAAAAGTTACCCTCTATAACAAAAATACCTGAAGTGGAAGTCTTACTTCCCTTTTCCTTAGCAAGTTCTTCAAGATAGAGCTTGTAGTTACGCTTCCAGTGTCTAGGTTGCTTACAATGGAAGCGCTCCATTTCCATTGCCACACCACCCTTTGGTTTCAGTGCAGCTGAAGAAGAATTAGCATTGGACTTTCCATTAGCTTTATCCTTCTTTTTGTTGGCTTTTCCCTTTTCTTTGCCCTTTTGAACCATCAAAATGGGCTTAGCCTTCTTAAGGTTTTGCTCAGCACTTCTCAACATGTTAAGCAATTCAGGGAGGGATTTGTCAAGGTCATTCACGTTATAGTTCATGACGAACTGACTGTACCTTTCAGGCAATGATTGGAAGACTACATCAACCGCCAACTCTTTCTGAAGAGCAAATCCCAAACTCTCAAGATTCTCAATGTACCCAATCATCTTGAGCACATGAAGAACCACGGGACTTCTCTAAGACATTTTGCACTGAAATAATGCCTTAAAGGTCTCAAACCTCTCATGTCTAGCTTACTCTTGGAAAAGCAATTTGAGATGTTTTATCATATTGAATGCCCCCAACGTTCTTACGTTGCTTCTAAACCTCATATTCCATGGTAATAAGCATGAGGCATGAAACATCCAAAGCACCATCAGAATGCCTCTTGTGAGCATCCCTTCTAGCTCTTGGAGCAGTGGTAGTAGGCTCATTTGGAATAGGCTGCTCTAGGACATAAGGCTTTCTCTCTTGTTTGAGGACTATCCCCAAGTTTCAGTACCATTTGAGAAAGTTGGTCCTATTCAATTTTTCCATCTCAAGGATCGAGCGCAATGAAAATGTCGATGTGTTTTGTGCCATGGTTATCTACAATAGTAAATATGCAGTATAAGAGCCCTGTATTTTAATGCATTTAATAAGGACTTTTATTAAATGATACTCCCACTATTTTACTCAAAATAATAACCCTCGATATTATTTTGGAACACCTCAATGTTAAGGTATTCTAGTGGGCCAAGATCCATATTTGACCATAACCTGAGTCAGCTTTGGCTTTCCTCCCAAGTTACAGTTATTTAGGTAGGCAACTCCTTGCCAATTGCATCTCATGAAACTCTTGGATAGTTGGGTGAACAACACTTGTCCAAGCTCATCTCATGGACTTAAGCCCAACTTTATGCCTCTAAGTCCCCACTCCTATTAGGATGACATAGTTAACTCGGACCCAAAGTTAGAAATTTGGATATCACTATTATCGCATCGCGCTTTAGCAAGATGAACATAGGTGCTTTGCTTTGGCAAACCCACCCAATGTTGATCAAAGTCTTGACGAGTGCCAACATTTGGAAGGCATCACATTTAATGACTTAATATTTGTTTGAGGGATTTTTTTCCTTTGATGTCACCAATTTGTTATCTCCGGTTGCCTTATACATGCATCACATACAAATATAAAACATGCATCTCATGCTAACAAGAAAGTAAACATGACATGGTTATAGCCCAAACTATGCGATATTCTTAATCCAATGAGAATATCATAAAAGCCTAAGAAAAGAAAAGGGTCTTCACGAGCTCATTTTCCTCATTTCTTGGTTGTCCTTTTCTTGTCACCTCCTTGGACATACCACCTTGGATGATCCCATAATGTACCATTGCATCAATAATAGAAACCTCAAGTTACATTCGAGGGGAGTAAGGTGAGAAGAGAATGTACAATGAGAGTAACAAGAAAAGGCACGACTCGCAGGCCGTATTTACAAGAGCAACCAATCAAGGGCTATAACTATGCACCATGCTACAACCACCAATCAGCATAACATGTCAAATCTCATTCAACAAATGCATGCCAATTAACGCAAGTTGATTAACCAATTTTTATTTATGTGCCGCTTCGTATACGGTGGTCCCGCTAGCCGGTAAGCAGGCGGTCTTACAATTATCTTGCCCGAGATCTTCTATTTTGAGCAAGTAGGCACCCGAGATTCCTCCATTCGTGCCACCAAAAGTACCTTACTTTCGGTACCTAAACAGGCCGAATCCGAACCAAGTTAGGGTTTTGCTACTATTGCAAGAATCCTAAACCGTATATGTATTTCATACCTATCAATTTCAGGTTAATCTCATTAACCAATTTGTGTCATTTCTTCATATATCTCATATGTTCATTATGAGTTCTAGTAATCTAATTAATCATGGCCGAAAGCAATCGAACACATAACATCATGCGATTCAACATTCAATCCCGATTTAGGGTTTCACTAGTAGCTCTGATACCACTATTGGTTTTGGGAGCCAAACAAATGTAGTGGAATTTAACCGAAACCCTCTAGGATCCAAGTGAAATGGGGTAAATCGGGTGTTCAAAAATTTTCATACCTACTTTTTGGTTGAGATCTCTCACACAACTATAGAGTCGAATCACAAAACCTAAACAGTTGACGTGTTCAAGTTCTCTATGGTATCCACACGAGCCTCTCGGGATCACCACGCTTCTACCACGTCTTGGCAGATGCATTTCTCTTGCGCTCGCAGTGCTAGCTTGCATCCTCCAAGGATTTGCAAGAGAAGAGTGTGGCTGTCCTTTTGGGAGGCTAGGCCAAGGAGACCTACGAATTTCTCACTAAAAGTTGTATTTATAGTGAGACTCAACTTCTAGGCCTAATGGGTTTCAAAGCCCTAATCCAATTAGGCTTTAATTTCAAGCTTAATAATGGCTCAACTATTGGGCCCATTATTAATACGAAATTGTTGTGAAACCATAACCCAAATAATTAGCCCATGCACTCCAATGATCCAAATAGCTCTATGCGTACGACCCAATAGGTTCTTACCACATTGGCAATGATCATAAATCACATTTATGATCATAAGCAGTGAGTGGTATCTAGCAACACATCATGGCTACCCAAGTGACAAGATTGTCACTGATTCGACTAAACCTTTATGATCATTACCGATATATGCCATTGTCCCTTTGTCTAAGATATTAAGACTAAGCACGAGACATAGAATGTGTCACTCTCGTATAGCCCAATCTTTGGTTTATTGATTATCGAGTAGACCAACTTAAACTAATGACATTGATATTATATATCAACTCATCCGACCATGGCCATGCATTTTCTAAGTCTAACTCTATCAAGGGGCCCGAAGATATCACTCCCGTTACATAGGAGGGACAAATCCCATCTTGATCATATAAATCCCTCCGCATGATATGTGACATACCCAATGACCTCCTTCAAGTCCACTAAGTTATGAGCAACAAAGGAAAGTATCAAAGTATGTGACTCACATGTAGGGAACCTTGATGACCTTAGGTCAAAGGACTACATATACCATGATCACTATGAGAATCACTTATGATACTCATATACTGATCCATGTAGTGTTCTCATGGTGGGTCTATCCAATACACAAGTTCTCCAACTTGTACCCATATGTAGACTACATATCTCATATTTGTCTCCACATATGCTAGTCATTATGTATTATTGCAACCCGCTCCACAATAATACTAGACAAGGGACATTTGAGAATATCATTATTCTAGGGTTACAATTATGTTTATTGTGTTATGCATAAACAAAACAACAAACATAATTACTGGATTAATGCCTTAATAAAATATCATGACTCAATGTGCAAAAAATACAATCATCTCATGATTGGCTTTTGGTCACAATACTAACATGAGTTCCATTGAGTTCCAAGCTTGAAATCAACCAAATTGGACACCAAGACCACGAATTTAAGAATGTTTCTAACCATTTAACAAGTTTAGAACTAACCCATAAGGATCAAAGATGTTTACCTTTGGGTTTGAACCAAAAACCTGCAAGAACAACTCCAAATGCACCAATTCCACCAAAAAACAAGCTAAGGGCTTGTTGGGATAGCTTTGGAACCTTCAATTTTCATGGAATTTGGGATAGAATGGGAGCTTTGAAGGTGGAGAGCTATGGAGGAAAGAGAGCTACCAAATATAGTGGCATCTCCTCCGCTTATATAGCCAACCACTTTTCCATTTGACACTTTGGCCCTTAAACTTAACTTTGAATCACTCAGGCCACTTAAAAACTCCCAACACCATCACTCCTTAGTCCCAAAGAAATTTTTTTCTTACCAAAACATTTTGCCCTTAGGCCACTTAAGCCATTATAAGACATAATAGCTTAATTTATCACTTAATGCATTTTTCACCCTTAACTTTTGCTTTTGGTTCAAATGACTATAAACAGTTATGGTCTTAAATAAATTAGGTCAAAACACTTGCTGGAACATAATTTTACCCAAATTTTGTTTGTGCCATTGATTTGGGCTAAAATTACCATTTTACCCTTTTTGCCCCTTAGGTGTCAATTACTCTTTGGAACTCAATTTAACCTTACTTAGCTTGCTTCCCTTGCTTAATAAAAATTATTTGAGGAAATAGCTTGGGATTTACTTGACTCGACATTTAATGTAGAGGAAATAGTAGGGGAGCCCTTACAGCTATTGCACTAAAGATCAACGCCTCAAGCTTCAAAGGCCAGTGCAAGGCCAAAGGAATGTGGAGGACTACCACAAAGACTTGGAGATGACCTTGGCTCGAGCCAACATCATTGAGGATAATGAGACCACCATTGCTAGATTCATCAATGGTCTCAATCTTGAGATTGCCAACAAAGTGGAGATGGTGCCTTATGTTAGCATGGAGGATTTGCTTCACCATGCAACTAAGGCTAAGAGAATCATAAAGATAGCAAAGGCATCCAAGATGTCTCAAGGAAGAATTTCCATATGGAGAGGAGGATGGAAGAAGGATGTGATAAAAGTACCCAAGCAAAAAGTGTAGGCCACAAAAGGAGGCTTGTCTCGGCCTCAACTAGAAAAGTCAATCATGCTTGTTCCACTTTCACCACAACAAGTCTTGGAGGATCAGAGAAAGCTTCAAAGTGAGGTTGGGAGAAAAGAAAAATAGGGGAAAGTTGAGGGCAAGAGTGATGAAGGGAAAGCTAAGAAAACAATTGAGAGATTAAGTGAAAAGAATGAACATGAGGGGAAGAAAAGTGGAGAGTTCCCCAGAGAAGAAATTAATTGTGAAGTTGAGAGAAGAGAAAGGTGTAATGAACCCAAGTTGAGTGAAAGGAGAAAAACCTACAGAGAAGCCATACTTTCATCTGACATAATGCAGTCTTCTTCTAGTGTTGTGTTGTCTTGGATATGAACTACAAGAATCAAGTGAGTTATTGGCCATCAAAGAAGTTGGTGTTCCAAAAATTTGAAGTCATGTCCCATGCATCAAACCAACTAAGGAGGTTGAAAAGGAACAACTTGAGGTAAGTCCTAGTGATTTTAATTACAAAAGTATGGCTAACATTGTTTCTTACTCAATGGCTCAAGGGGAAGAAATTGTTGCAACTACACCTGAAGTCATTAAGTGTAAAGGTGAAAATTTTATGGTTCCTATACCTAAGGAAGATACATGAAGACTAAGTCTAGCCACTATAATGTATTTCTTCCTAACACCTAGATTTGATGTGGTTTTGCATGAAAATCTTAAACAATGTGTGTTTTCTTACAATGTTATTTTGAAGAAAAGATTTCATGAAACTAGATTAAGAGAAGGAAGTAAGCATGAAACTTTGACAAAATACGATTTTAAATCTTCTAATTCTTTGGTTTTGTCAATTGCTCCTTCGAATTCCATGAGTTTCTCTCAAGTAAAATATGTTTTAGTGTCTTTTGTTTTTTATTTTGCTTGTTTTGCATCCACGTCACATTGTTTTGTTCTGTCTCAAGTTAAATCTACTTCCTTGGAATTTTTCATGCATAAATTGGTTGTTATCCATACATTACATACTTCTTTGATTCCCATTTATATTCAACCCTTTTTTGTGTTTCAATCAGTAATTTCCAGCAAGCATTTTTTTGTTGTGACATATGCATTACACAAACTTTTGCGCCTTGATATTTTTGCTTCATGTCCAAGCTTGAAATTATTTATTTTAAGTGAAAATTCTAGTTTTAAATTCAGACTTTTAAGGAGATGTGTTGAGTCTTTTGTTTTGTGTCACATCGCATTCACAAATTTCATTCATTGTTGTGCATATACATGGAAAAATAACTTTGCCGCTAAACTGGTTTCACTTAATCCTATCTATTCCAGTCTTGTTTCATTTAAAATTCTTAGGATTTTTATGAAATTTTTGCATCATTGTTTTGTTATTAGTTTAGGCCATATTGTGTTCAATTCTTGTTTGGCTGAATAACCTATGCAAACTATTGTCCTGACATGCATAACTTGTGCTTTTTATGACCTTGACACTTGTGTGAGTTTAGATAAATTTGATTTGAGTGCATATAGTATCCTTGAGGTAAATTCTTCCAACACTTTTCCATCCTGTGAGAGTAATGTTTTTTAGATGACAATGGCAATGAAAGTGATGCCTAGAGTTAAGATGAAAATTGTGCAAACTTTCAGATTTTTTGTGCTAATTGCTTCAAACTTTGTTTTTGAACCTGGAGGAATGAAAATTAATTTTTTGTTGGGATATTAGTTTAGGTTTTTCATAGGATTAAACCTCCATACACAAACATTTCATGCTCTTGGTGCTTATGCACAAGGTAAGTGCTTAAGTATTAACTATTTCATCCTTATAGATTTAGTTCCATTTTCTAATATAGGTTTTTGATTCAAGGATAAATGCTTCTAAGGAAGGGGGTGTTGATATGACTAGAGAAGGCACAACCATGGATGACAAGGACCCATTGAAGATGACTAGTGAACCATTGACAAGAAAGAAGGCTAAGGAGCTCACTAGTGCACTTCAAGTTTTTGTCCCAAGCTTCTTCATGGAGAATGGATGTGGATTTTCACAAGGAGCTGCTAGAACATTCAAGACATCATGTGAAAATTATTACCAATCTTGGTACTAACTTCTAAAGTGCCTAGACAAGTCAAACAATAAGGAACACCAAGGACACCCATCGAGAGCACCTTTTGAGCCCCCTTGAAGTGTTCATGAGCCAATTTCATTCCAGAACTTGAATATTTGAGCTCTAAAGTTTCAAGATCTCTTTTCAAAATCTAAATGAGGGTCTCAAGCTAGTGGAACTTAGTTATTCAAGTTGCAAGTTGGAGACACAAGAAAAAACCTTATGAAGCCCTTAAAGTGCACCCGAGAAGACTATTTTGGGGTTTTAGGGCCAATCTTGTGTTGTAATGTCTTTTGTATTATTTTACTATTTATTTACATTATTTATGATGTTATTTAGGCTATAGAAATGATTCAGGTAGCTTAGGATAAAGGGAATTCACTAAACACTTTAAACATGTGCAAATTAGGTGTAGGAATTCTAGTTTGACTAGGTTTTGTTAAGTCTTTTGTACCTAGGTTTCCTATGTGACTTGGGCTACAAATTTTCTCAAGTCGTTTACCATAGTTTGGCCTATAAATAGGAACATATTCTAGTTGTAAAACATAGCCTTTATATGAACTAATATTGCTACTTTGAAAAGAAATTCTCTTTTGTCCTTCGAGGACTACCTTGTTGCAGAAGTTGCTTGTGTTCTTGGTTTTCTTATACTTCTTATTTCTAATCATAGGTTGATTAGGGGTGGAGGTTTTAAATCCAGTCTCTTTGATGTCTTGTAGAGCTTGGAAAATATCTTGGGCACGTTTCTTGGTCATTATACCAAAAGGGTTTGCATCAATATCACCTATGAAAAGGGTGATAGGATTTGGCAAGAAAGCAAAGTTAGCCCCATGGTATGTAGGACCACACCAAATAGTGGCAAGGATTGGAATTGTAGCCTACAAACTAGTGCTACCTCTTGAATTAGGGCATGTCCATGACATATTTTGTTTGAGCTTGTTGAAGAAGTGTGTCTCTAGCTCAAGGCAAATAGTGCATGTTACTAGTGTTCCTATTGCTCCAAATCTCACATATAAAGAAGAATTAATTCAGGTATTGGTAGAGGACAATAGAAAGCTTAAGAGTAGGTGGATACCTATGGTTAAAGTCCAATGGACTAACATTTTTAGAGAAGAAGCCAAATGGGAGGTTGACGCTGAAATGCTCAAGAGCGATCCAAGTGTGTTCCCTAGACTACAAGGAAATTTGGAGGACCAAAGTTCTTAAGGAGGGGAGGTTGTAATGCCCTTAAATTCCTAAGTGTTTAAGATGTGGGCTATGAGGATTTAAGGCTTAAGAAATGTGAATAACTTAGGATTTGGGCTCATTGAACTTGGGAGATATTCTTTTGAATGAACCTGAAGAAAGTTTGAGAATTTGAACCTTTCAGCTTCATCAACTTTCTTGGCCAAGAAGGAAGATGAAAATGATGATTTGGAATGTGGAGGGACTTAATTGCAAGCCTAAGTGAAAGAAACTTTTATGTAGGGACTTAAATGATTCATGCAAGATTTATACTTGCTTACGCTAACAGTAAGCCATTTTAACACCACTTGTCCTCAACCAAGCACTAACATGCTTCCACTCACCATTGCCTCCCACATTCAATTGCTCCACCATTAATGAAGGCCTAATCAAGCTCGTGGAAGTGTTCTTCAAGTGTTCATGGTGGTTCTTGGTGCAACCGAGACAAATTAAGAAGGAAGCCTTGTGGTGTGAGTGGACTTGTGAGCCATTTAAGCTAGGAAGGCTAGTTCTATTAATAACAAGCAAAAGGATAGGCACATGCTATGCTTCCAACGTAATACCCAAAAAATGCTAAATGACTAAGTCCCGGGTTAAGTGGATTAGTGATATAAAAAGTTTCCTAAATTGGAAACTTAGCTTAATTAAAATGAGGATACATGTAATTAATTATGGAATGGGCATAAATGAGTGTTGGACACTCTTGGAATTAAACTTGGCAAAGGACAAGAGAATTGGTGATGAAAATGGTGGAATTTGAAGTTGAGGGACTCAATCGCTGAAAGGAAAATTTTGTGGAACGGCTCAATTGCGCAAATTAAGAAGTTGGAGGACTAAGTGGGGGATTTGGCCAATTTCTATGGCAGATTTTTCCATGGCCGGCCACCCCTAAAATACCATTTCAATATTGTCCCACTAGACCTCGACTAAGAATTGTTTATTGTCCCACTTAGACTTGTCCCCCACCTTCACCATATTTAATTATATTTGCCCATCCTTTGTCTCCCACTATAAACTCCACTATGATTAGTTTATTGTCTCCACTACCAATTGTTTAATGGCCTTTGGAAATTGTTCCCCCTCTCCACCCAGTGCAATAACCGGCCATTGTTACCAACTCTGGGATAGTCCAGTTATGGTGCCAAAACTGTGCATTTAGACTCCCAGGATTGGTAATGTTCTGTAGGCCATCAGAACACTACCCCTAGTGTGCATACCCAAGTGACCCTCTTGGGCACTATGTAAATACATGCATATTTGTCCAACCATCACACACATATTCACATTTCATGCACACCACGGCAGCTAAGAAGGAAAACACTAGCACAAGTCTTAGTTTTGGCTTCCACACATTAGGCAATCTTCTTAAGTTCTACTGACCAGCCACTGCACCTGTAACTTCCACTAATAAACTGTATCGTTATAGCCACATAGACCCCTGTTTTATTTGCTCCATTATTAATTATAGACTTATAGAAAACCAAGGAATTTTTTTTTACATCAATAGCCCACCTATGGACCAAGTTATGGATTTTTGAAGTTGGTTACAAAATTCTGACCAAATGAACAGTAACTCAGCCAAATTTGCGACGTCATATCTTTGGCTACAAGGATCCAAATCCATAAATTCCAAACTCCAGTTCAACCTCTAGATGTTCTATAGGTGTGGTCAAAATTTCATACTAATATTTATTCTACACAGGGAGATGTTAGACTTTAGGTACATGGTCAAAATTCTGGCAACTTTTGGACCATTTTGCCCATACAATTTTTCCAAACCATGCAAATACTTCATTCACAAGGGGAAAGCCCTCAAAGGTTATCCCATATATGTCCATTACACATAGGAATTACATTCCCTTTCTTTTAACAACTTTATGTGGTCAAAACAAAATTTACAAGTAAGCAGCCCATCATTCTCACTTAGGCAGCTTTGCACCAAATCACTTACATAGCCAAAACATTACTCAAATGTTCTCATACTTGTCTCATTTTACATAAACTACATGTACATGCATACATGCACTACCATATGGTCTTAACTAAGCTAAATATGCACAATGGACTCCAAAACAGGATGCTGGACAGCTGCTGCACAACACAATAAGTAACACCATTAAAAATACCAAATGTGCTCCTAAAATCACCAAAATTTCCAGATCATAACTAGACACATGAGAGTTCATGTACCTGAAATTTCAGATTAAAAATCAAAACAAAAATGTCAGTTTGAATGTGATCATTCTGCTAGACCTGAAATGACAGAATTGAGGGCAGTAAGTTTCATTGAGAAACTTAGTAAGGGTAACACTTGGTTTCTTAAGGTAATGTGATCCTCATTAAATCCTGCATCCAAAGACACTAAAACACAAAAACCACAATGCATATATACAAGATATAGCAACCAAATGCAGCAGCCATTCAAAACAAACAAACACATGAAATGCAGCAACAACAATAACCATAGGTTAGTCCGTAAAACATGCTATAAACTTAAATAAATCACTATGGCAGCCCTCCTCAGGCTAATGCTTGCCCTTAGGAGGATTTTAATAGTAGCTGGTACTAACTTTGGGCTCTAGAAATTCTTCTTTCTTGCTGCCATCTTTAGCATGGTAACACTAAGGCCGAAACCTTGCCATGCTTCTTTCCTCTTAACCCATACTTGGTTCCTAGAGCTTTTTGCTCTCTTCCAAGCATGGTCTTAGCTTCATGGATGTTTGGAAATACAGTAAAAAATCCAGGAAACTTTAGAAAACTCTTATTTAACTGCCATCTTCATGCACTTCACACTAGGTCACAAAAGCTTCAATAAGTGCACTCCCCTCACTAAGCTTGGTTCATCAAGCTCATGGCTCTCTTCCAAGCTTAGCCCTAGCTCCATGGATGCTTGAAAGTATAGTAAACAATCCATGAAACTTTAGAAACTCTTATTTCACTGCCATCTTCATGCACTTCACACTAGGTCACAAAACCTTCAATAAGTGCACCCCCCTCACTAAGCTTGGTTCATCAAGCTCATGGCTCTCTTCCAAGCTTAGCCCTAGCTCCATGGATGTTTGAAAATTGCAGAAAACAGTCCATGAGAGCAAGAGAACCCTTACCATGAGTGTATGCTGAAATTGGAGCTTGATCCTAGGTGCACCCAAGTCTTAGCACCGCATAGCTTCCAACTACCCTTTCTTGCTTTCTTTTGCATTCAATTTTAATCTTTGAGGTATGGTGGCTATGGAAGAGGTGCAGGGGTGGAGATGCTGCATTTTTTCTGCTGGAAGAGACCAAATGTGGGAGATAAAGACAAAGATAACCACTTATAAAGACTTTAGTGTATATATGCATTGTGGTTTTTTTTTTTAGTGTCTTTGTGTTACCCACTCCGGGGTAGTCCAGTTATGGTGCCAAAACTGTGCATTTAGACTCCCAGAATTGGTAATGTTCTGTAGGCCATCAGAACACTACCCTTAGTGTGCATACCCAAGTGGCCCTCTTGGGCACTATGAAAATACATGCCTATTGGTCCAACCATCACACACATATTCACATTTCATGCACACCATGGCAGCAAAGAAGGAAAACACTAGCACAAGTTTTAGTTTTGGCTTCCACACATTAGGCAATCATGTTAAATTCTAGTGATCAACCACTGCGCCTGGAACTTCCACTAATAAACTATATCATTCTACCCTCATACCCCCCCTGTGTTCTTTGCTCCATTATGAAGTAGAGGCTTAGACCAAACCAAATAATTTTGTTTTACATCAACAGCCCACCTATGGACCAAGTTATGGATTTTTGAAGTTGGTTACAAAATTCTGACCAAATGAACAGTAACTCAGCCAATTTTGCAATGTCATATCTTTGGCTACAAGGATCGAAATCCAGAAATTCAAAATTTTAGTTCAACATCTAGATTTTCTCTCAGTGTGGTAAAACTTTCATACCAAGATTCATTCTACACAGAGAGATATTAAACTTTAGGTACATGGTCGAAATTCTGGCAACTTTTGGACCATTATGCCCATACAATTTTTCCAAACCATGCAAACACTTCATTCACAAGTGGAAAGCCCCCCAAGGCTATCCCATACATGTCCGATACACATATTAATTACATTCTCTTGCATCTAGCAACTTTATATGGCAAAAACAGAATTTACAAGTAAGCAGCCTATCATTCACACTTAGGCAGCTTTGCACCACTTCACTTACATAGCCAAAACATTACTCAAATGTTCACATACTTGTCTCATCTTACATACACTACATGTACATGCATACATGCACTAAAATATGGTCTTAACTCAGCTAAACACGCACCCTAGGTTACAGGAGGTCCTGAGACACAATGGACTCCAAAAACAGGATGCTGGACAGCTGCTGCACAACACAGTAAGTACCACGATTAAAAATAACAAATGAGATCCTAAAATCACCAAAATTTCCAGATCACAACTAGACATATGGAAGTTCATGTACCTGAAATTTCAGATCAAAAATCAAACCAAAAAGGTTAGTTTGAAGGTGATCTTTCAGCTGGACCTGAAATGACAGAATTGAGGGGAGTAAGTTTCATTGAGAAACTTAGTAAGGGTAACACTTGGTTTCTTAAGGTAATGTGATCCTCATTAAAACCTGCATCCAAAGACACTAAACACAAAAACCACAATCCATATATACAAGATATAGCAACCAAATGCAGCAGCCAAACACAAACAACAAACACATGAAATGTGGCAGCAGCATATACCATAGGTTAGTCCATAAAACACATAATAAACATAACCAAATCACTATGGAATCCCTCCTAAAGCTAATTATTGGTCTTAGGAGGATTTTAACACTAGTTAGTACTAACTTTGGGCTCTAAAAACCCTCATTTTACTGCCATCTTTGTGCACTTGACAATAGGTCACAAAAACTTCAATAAGTGCACTCCCTTCAATAAGCTTGGTTCATCAAGCTCATGGCTACCTTCCAAGCTTAGCCATAGCTCCATGGATGTTTGAAAATACAGAAAATAACCCATGAGAGTAAGAGAACCCTTACCAAAGTGGGTAGGCCGAAAATCAAGCTTGATCCTTGAAGTACGCAAGAAATAGCTCTAGTTTGCTTCCAATTGCTTCCTTTTGCTTTCAATTTCAATCAATTGCAAGTTTGAAGGTGTTGTGGCTATGGAGGAAGTATGGCTGTGTTCTTGGGCTGGGGGAGGACGAAAATGAGAGAGGGATAAGTGATTTGGCCACTTAAATGACCCTAAATGAGCTTAAGGACACCAAAACACACTTAAACAAGCTTAACCTTGCTTTATGTCATTTTCCTTTTCACTAATTATGATTTATTTGTCTTAAACTAATTGGTACACATGTGCCCAACATTTTTGACTAATTATCAAGTCATGGCTGCCTCCCCATAGTGGGATAACCCCACAATTCCACCCTTAGACTTAAGTCAAAAGCTTGAACACCTTAAGGTTTATACTAGGACATTTAGGTCCTTATTGCCTTTAGTGTTTCCTTTGTTCAAACTTGTCTTCCATGAGTAATTTGGTCCTCCAATAGCACTTTCATACCATTTATATCCTTCCCATAACTCTCCAAGTCTCTTTCTTGAGAGTTTTGCAATTGAGTACCCGAATTTCCAAAACCTTACAAAAAAGACCATAGGTTGCTTGACAAACAAGCAATCCTTAAGGCTTTTCTTGGGGGCCAAGTTATCAACTTGGAACACTTTTAAGGAGGTGTTGATCATGCCTTCTACCCCCTACACTTCAAACCTTTGTGATTTGAGTTTTGCTCTCAATTTTCAGGTACTTAAACTTCTATATGTGTACTTGTGATCTGGAAATTTTGGTGATTTTAGAAGCACATTTCATAGTTTTGGCGATGGTACTTACTGTGTTATGCAGCAGCTGTCCAGCATCCTATTTCTGGAGTCCATTACATATCAGACACTCCTGTAACTTTGAGCACATATTTAGCTGAGTTAAGGGCATTTTGTAGTGCATGTATGCATGTACATGTAGTGTATTGAAAATGAGACAAGTATGTGAACATTTGAGTAATGTTTTCACTGCCTAAGTGTGAATGATAGGCTGCTTACTTGTAAATTCTGTTTTGGCCACATAAAGTTGCTAGATGCAAGAGAATTTAATTCATATGTGTATTGGACATATATGGGATAGTTTTGGATGGTTTTCCCTGTTAGTGTTGTGTGCAAAAAGCCAATCATGAGATGATTGTATTTTTGCACATTGAGTCATGATATATTATTAAGGCATTAATCCAGCAATTATGTTTGTTGTTCCGTTTCTGCGTAGCATAATAAACATAATTCTAACCCTAGAATAATGAAATTCTCAAACATCCCTGGTCTAGTATTATTGTGAAGTGGGTTGCAGTAATACATAACGACTAGCATATGTGGAGACTACTATGAGATATATAGTCTACATATGGGTACAAGTTGGAGAACTTGTGTACCGGACCGACCCACCATGAGAACACTACATGGATCGTTATATGAGTGTCATAACTGATTCTCATAGTGATCATGGTATATGTAGTGCTTCAACCTAAGATCATCAAGGTTCCCTACATGTGAGTCACATACTTTGATACTTTCCTTTATTGCTCATAACTAAGTGAACTTGAAGGAGGTCATTGGGTATGACACATATCATGCGAAGGGATTTGTATGATTAAGATGGGAATTGTCCCTCCTACGTCACGGGAGTGATATCTTTGGGCCCCTTGATAGAGTGAGACTTAGAAAAATGTATGGCCATCCTCGGATGAGTTGATGTACGATATCAACGTCATCAGTTTAAGTTGGTCTACTTGGTAATCAAGAAACCAAACATTGCGCTATACAAGCGTGACACATTCCATATCTCATGCTTAGTCTTGATATCTTGGACAAAAGGACAATGGCATATATCGGTAATGATCATAAAGGTCTAGACGAATCACCAACAATCTTGTCACTTGGGTAGCAATGATGTGTTGCTAGACACCACTCATTGCTTATGATCACAAATGTGATTTACGATCATTGCCAATGTGGTAAGAGCCTATTTGGTCACACACATAGAGCTATTTGGATCATTATAGTGCATGGGCTAATTATTTGGGTTATCGTTTCACTTTAATTTCATATTAATAATGGGCCCAATAGTTGAGCCATTATTAAGCCCGAAATTCAAGCCTAATTGGATTAGGGCTTTGAAACCCATTAGGTCTGGAAGTTGAGTCTCACTATAAATACAACTTTTAGTGAGAAATTCGCAGGTCTCGTTGCCCTAGCCTCCCAAAAAGGACAGCCGCACTATTCTCTTGCAATTCTTTGGAGGACACAAGCTAGCACTGCGAGCGTAAGAGAAACGCATCTACTGGGACATGGTGGAAGTGTGGTGATCCCGAGAGGCTCGTGTGGATACCATAGAGAGCTTGAACACGTCAATCGTTCAGGTTTTGTGATTCAACTTTATAGTTGAGTGAGAGATCTCAACCGAAAATTAGGTATGAAAATTTTTGAACACCCGGTTTCCCCGTTTCACTTGGATCCTGGAGGGTTTCAGTTAAATTCTGTTGCGCTATTTGGCTCCCAAAACCCAGCAGTGGTATCAGAGCTACTGGTGGAACCCTAAATCGGGCTTGAATGTTGAATTGCATGATGTTATGTGTTCAATTGCTTTCGGCCATGATTAATTAGATTGATTCATGATACATGAAACCGAAACTCGTAATGAACATATGACATAGATGAAGAAATGGCACTAATTGGTTAATGAGATTAACCCGAAATTGATAGGCATGAGATACCTATATGGATTAGGATTCTTGCAATAGTTGCAAAAACCTCAGCTTGGTTGGGATTCAGCCTGTTCGGGAACCGAAAGTAAGGTATTTTTTGTGGCACGAATGGAGGAGTCTCGGGTGCCAGCGGGAACGCCGTATGCGAAGCACCACATAAATAAAAACTGGTTAATCAACTCGCGAAAATTGGCATGCAGTTGTTGAATGAGATTTGGCATGTTATGCTGATTGATGGTCAAAGCATGGTGCGTGGTTAGCGCCCTTGATTGGTTGTACTTGTAAATACGGCCTGCGAGTTGTCCCTTCTCTTGTTACTCTCATTGTACATTCTCTTCTCACCTTACTCCCTTCGAATGTAACTTGAGGTTTCAATTGTTGATGTAATGGTACATTATGGGATCATCCAAGGTGGTATGTCCAAGGAGGTGACAACAAAAGGTGCAACCAACAAAGGAAGAGAAGGAGCTTGTGAAGACCCTTTTCATTTCTTAGGCTTTTATGATATTCTCATTGGCTTGAGAATATCACATAGTTTGGGCTATAACCATGTCACGTTTAATTTCTTGTAAGCATGAGATGCATGTTTTATATTTGTATGTGATGCATGTATAAGACAACCGGAGATAACAAATTGGTGAGATCAAAAGAAAAATCCCTCAAACAAATATTAAGTCATTAAATGTGATGCCTTCCAAATGTTGGCACTCGTCAAGACTTTGATCAACATTAGGTGGGTTTGCCAAAGCAAAGCACCTATGTTCATCTTGGTAAGGCGCGATGGGATAATAGTGATATCCAAACTGCTAACTTTGGGTTCGACTTAACTAAGTCATCCTAATAAGATTAGGGACTTAGAGGCATAGAGTTGGGCTTAAGTTCATGAGATGAGCTTGGACAAGTGTTGTTCACCCAACAATCTAAGAGTTGCACAAGATGCAATTGGCAAGGAGTTGCCTACCTAAATAGCTGTAACTTGAGAGAAAAGCCAAAGCTGACTTAGGTTGTGGTCAAATATGGATCTTGGCCCACTAGAATACCTTAGCACCGAGGTGTTCTGAAATAATATCGAGGGTTATTATTTTGAGGAAAATAGTGGGAGTATCGTTTAATAAAAGTCCTTATTAAATGAATTAAAATACATGACTCTTACATTGCATATTTACTGTTGTAGATAACCATGGCACAAAACACATCGACACTTTTATTGCGATCAATCCTTGAGAAGGAAAAAATGAATGGGACCAACTTTCTCAAATGGTACCGAAACTTGAGGATAGTCGTAAGCAAGAGAGAAAGGCTTGTGCCCTAGAGCAGCCCATTCTGAATGAGCCTGCTGCCACTACTCCAAGAGCTGAAAGGGATGCTCATAAAAGGCATTCTGATGATGCTTTGGATGTTGCATGCCTTATGCTTATTACCATGGAATCTGAGCATTAGAAGCAACATGAGAACATGGGAGCATTCGATATGATCAAACATCTCAAAAATGCTTTTCCAAGAGCAAGTTGGGCATGAGAGGTTTGAGACTTCTAAGGCATTGTTTTAGTGCAAATGTATGAAGGAAGTCCCGTGGGTCTTCATGTGTTCAAGCTGTTTGGGTACATTGAGAATCTTGTGAGTTTGGGATTTGCTCTTCAGAAAGACTTGGCTGTTGATGTAGTCTTGGAATCGTTGCCTAAAAGCTACAGTCAGTTCGTCATGAACTATAACATGAATGACCTTGACAAATCCTTTCCTGAATTGCTCAACATGTTGAGAACTGCTGAGCAAACCATTAAGAAGGCTAAGCCCATTTTGATGGTTCAAAAGGGCAAGGGAAAGGGAAAAGCCAACAAGAAGAAGGATAAAACTAATGGAAAGTCCAATGGAATTCTTCTTCAGCTGCACTGAAACCAAAGGGTGGTGTGGCAAAGGAAGGGGAGTGCTTCCATTGTAAGCAACCTGGACACTGGAAGCGCAACTGCAAGCTCTATCTTGAAGAACTTGCTAAGGAAAAGGGAAGTAAGACTTCCACTTCAGGTATTTTTGTTATAGAGGCTAACCTTTCTACTTCCTCATCTTGGGTATTGGATACTGGATGTGGATCTCACATTTGTGCAAATGTGCAGGATCTAAGTAGAAGTAGAAAATTGGCCCGAGGTGAAGTGCACCTACGTGTTGGAAATGGAGCAAGGGTTGCTGCCTTAGCCGTAGGGACTTATGTTCTCACTTTACCTAGTGGATTAGTTTTAGAATTAGACAACTGCTACTTTGTGCCTACTATTAGTAGAAATTTGATTTCTGTTTCTTGTTTGGACAAGAAAGGTTTTTCATTTATAATAAAGGACAAATGTTGTTCTATTTATTTGAATGAAATCTTTTATGGTAGTGCTCAACTTAGCAATGGGTTGTATGTTCTAGACCTCAAAGATCCAATCTATAATGTGAATACCAAGAAGGTCAGATTAAATGATTCGAACCCGACCTATCTCTGGCACTGTCGCTTGGGCCATATAAACGAGACCCACATATCCAAGCTCCAGAAGGATGGACTCTTGGACTCATATGATTTTGAATCATATGAGACATGTGAGTCATGCTTGTTGGGCAAGATGACCAAAGCCCCATTCACACGGCAAAGTGAAAGGGCTAATGACTTACTAAAACTTATACATAGTCATGTATGTGGCCTTATGTCTACATATGCTAGAGGAGGTTTTCAATACTTCATTGCTTTCACTGATGACTTCAGTAAATATGGCTATGTGTATCTTATGAGACACAAGTCAGAATCCTTTGAAAAGTTCAAAGAATTCAAGACTGAAGTAAAGAATCAACTCGAAAAAAGTATCAAAGTTCTTCAATCAGATTGAGGTGGAGAGTACTTGGATCGAGAATTCCTTGACTATCTGAAGGAGTGTGGTATAGTATCACAACTCACTCCACCAGGTACACCTCAATCGAATGGTGTATCTGAAAGGAGAAATCAAACTCTATTCAACATGGTTCGCTCTATGATGAGTCATGTTGACCTTCGAAACTCCTTTTGCGGACATGCTCTAGAGACAGCTGCTTTTACACTCAACCGAGTTTCATTTAAATCAGTTCAAAAGACACCATATGAGATATGGAGTGGGCGGTGTCCCAATTTATCTTTTATGAAGATTTGGGGCTGTGATGCTTATGTGAAACGTCAATCCTCTGACAAACTAGGGCCTAGATCTCAAAAATGCCTTTTTGTTTGGTATCCCAAACAAACAAAGGGTTATTATTTCTACAACCCTTTTGAGAAAAAAGTGTTTGTTGCCCGAACTAGTGTCTTTTTGGATAAAGAGTATATCTATAAAGGAACTAGTAAGACGAAAGTAGAACTTGAAAAAATTCAAGAACAACAAGGAGACATCAAATGTGAAATGGAACCTAAATAGACACCACAAGATGTTGTGGTTTAAGAGTCTGTTCCTGTAGCGCAGAGCCCACGTAGGTCTGGTAGGATTCGTCGTGAGCCTGAGAGATATGGATTTCTCATGACTCACACTGGTGATGTGATGCTCATGGATCAAGATGAGCCCACAACCTACCAACAAGCTATGTCGGGGCCTGACTCTGAGAAGTGGCTAGTGGCCATGAAATCCGAGATGGAATCCATGTATGGAAAACCAAGTATGGACTTTGGTTGACCTACCTAAAGGGATAAAACCCATAGGGTGCAAATGGGTTTTCAAGATGAAAACTGACATGGATGGTAATGTGATTACCCTTAAGGGATGATTGGTTGCAAAAGGTTTCAAGCAAATTCATGGTATTGACTATGATGAAACTTTTTCACCAGTTGCTATGCTTAAATCCATTCGAATTTTCTTTGTTATTGCTGCACACTATGATTATGACATCTGGCAAATGGATGTCAAAACTGCATTCCTAAATGGAAAGCTACTTGAGGATGTGTACATGACACAACCTGAGGGTTTTGTCACTCTTGAGAATGCCAATAAAGTGTGCAAGTTGCAAAGGTCCACGCAAGTTGCAAAGGTCCATTTATGGACTGAAGCAAGCTTCTCAAAGTTGGAATCTTCATTTTGATGAAGCAATCAAAGAGTTTGGTTTTATCAAAAATGAAGATGAACCTTGTGTCTACAAGATGATTAGTGGGAGAGCTATTGTCTTCTTGGTTTTGTATGTAAATGACATACTACTCATCGGGAATGACATTCCTGAGCTACAGTCTGTGAAGACTTGGCTAGGGAAGTTTTTCTCTATGAAGGACTTGGGTGAAGCAGCCTATGTGTAAGGCATCAGGATCTATATAGATAGATCTAGAAAGCTTCTTGGCCTAAGTCAAAGTACATATATTGACAAAGTGCTAAAGAGGTTTAGCTTGCAAGATTCCAAGAAAGGATTCTTGCTCATATCACATGGTATAACTCTTTCTAGATCTCAGTGTCCGAGTACACCCGAGGAGAGAGAACGCATGAGTAAGATTCCATTTGCCTCAGCAATTAGATCTATCATGTATGCCATGATATGTACTCGTCCCAATGTCTCATATGCCTTAAGCATGATGAGTAGGTACCAATCAAACCCCGGTGAAAGTCACTGGACAGTTGTTAAGAACATCCTTAAGTACTTACGAAGAACTAAGGATGCATTCTTGGTCTTTGGAGGTGAAGATGAGCTTGTTGTAAGGGGTTACACCGATGCAAGCTTCCAATCCGATAAGGATGATTTTAGATCACAATCTAGATATGTGTTTTGTATTGCTGGTGGTGCTGTGAGCTAGAAGACTTCAAAGCCAGAGACAGTAGCTGACTCTACAACAGAATCTGAGTACATTGCTGCCTCTGATGCTGCAAAGGACGCAGTTTGGATCAAGAAGTTCATCACTGAACTTGGAGTGGTTCCAAGCATTGCTGACCTGATAGAGCTTTATTGTGACAACAATGGAGCAATCGCACAGGCTAAGGAGCCTCGATCTCACCAGCGATCCAAACACATACTCCGACACTATCATCTCATTAGGGAGATCATCAAGAAGGGCGATATAAGGATATGCAGGACTTTGACAGACAGCAACATTTCTGATCAATTAACAAAGCCCCTTACGCAGCAGAAGCATGATAGACATTCTAGGTCCATCGGTATTAGATACATGGATGATTGGCTTTTAGTGCAAGTGGGAGATTGTTAGTGTTGTGTCCAAAAAGCCAATCATGAGATGATTATATCTTTGCACATGGAGTCATGATATTTTATTAAGGCATTAATCCAGCAATTACATTTGTTGTTCTGTTTCTGCGTAACGTAATAAACATAACCTAGAATAATGATATTCTCAAACGTCCCTGGTCTAGTATTATTGTGGAGCGAGTTGCAATAATACATAACGACTAGCATATGTAGAGACTAATATGAGATTTGTAGTCTACATATGGGTACAAGTTGGAGAACTTGTGTACTGGACCGACCCACCATGAGAACACTACATGGATTGTTATATGAGTGTCATAAGTGATTCTCATAGTGATAATGGTATATGTAGTCCTTCAACCTAAGATCATCAAGGCTCCCTACATGTGAGTCACATACTTTGATACTTTCCTTTGTTGCTCGTAACAGAGTGAACTTAAAGGAGGTCATTGGGTATGTCACATATCATGCAGAGGGATTTGTATGATCAAGATGGGATTTGTCCCTCTTATGTAACGAGAGTGATATCTTTGGGCCCCTTGATAGAGTGAGACTTAGAAAAATGCATGGCCATGCTCGGATGAGTTGATATACGATATCAATGTCATCAGTTTAAGTTGGTCTACTCGGTAATCAAGAAACCAAAGATTGAGCTATACAAGAGTGACACATTCTATGGCTCGTGCTTAGTCTTGATATCTTGGACAAAAGGACAATGGCATATATTGGTAATGATCATAAAGGTTTAGTCGAATCACCGACAATCTTGTCACTTGGGTAGCAATGATGTGTTGCTAGACACCGCTCATTGTTTATGATCATAAATGTGATTTATGATCATTGCCAATGTAGTAAAAGCCTATTGGGTCGCACACAAGAGCTATTTGGATCATTAGAGTGCATGGGCTAATTATTTGGGTTATGGTTTCACTATAATTTCGTATTAATAATGGGCCCAAGAATTGAGCCATTATTAAGCCCGAAATTAAAGCCTAATTGGATTAGGGATTTGAAACCCATTAGGTCTGGAAGTTGAGTCTCACTATAAATACAACTTTTAGTGAGAAATTCGCAGGTCTCCTTGCCCTAGCCTCCCAAAAAGGACAGTCGTACTCTTCTCTTGCAATTCCTTGGAGGACGCAAGCTAGCACTGCAAGTGCAAGAGAAACACATCTACCAGGATGTGGTGGAAGCGTGGTGATCCCGAGAGGCTCCTGTGGATACCATAGAGAGCTTGAACATGTCAACTATTTAGGTTTTGTGATTCGACTCAACTGTTGAGTGAGAGATCTCAATTGAAAATTGGGTATGAAAATTTTCGAACACCTAGTTTACCCCATTTCACTTGGATCCTAGAGGGTTTTGGTTAAATTCCGCTGCACTGTTTGGCTCCCGAAACCCAGCATTCCCCTGTGAATGAAGTGTTTGCACACTTGTGAAGTTTTGTATGGGCAAAATGGTCATAAAGTGACCAAAATTTTGACTGTGAACGTAAAGTTATATATCTCCCTGTGTAGATGGAATGTTGCTTTGAAATTTTGACCACACCTATAGAACATCTATAGGTTGAACTGGGATTTGGAATTTCTAAATTTGGAGCCTTGTAGCCAAAGATATGATGTTGCAAATTTAGCTAATATACTGTTCATTTTGTCATAATTTTGTAACCAACTTAAAAAATCCATAACTTGGTCCATAGGTGGGCTATTGATGTAAAACAAAATTCCTTTGTTTTCTTTAAGTCTCTACTTGGTAATGGAGCAAAGAAAACAAGGGGGTATGTGGCTAGAGTGATATAGTTTGTTAGTGGAAGTTAGAGGTGCAAGGGCTGGTCACTAGAACTTAACAAGATTGCCTAATGTGTGGAAGCCAAAACTAAGACTTCTGCTAGTGTTTTTCTTTTTAGCTGCCATAGTGTGCATAAATTTGAATATGTGTGTTATGGGTAGACCAATGTACATTTATTTACATACTACTCAAGAGGGTCACTTGAGTATGTACACTAGGGCTATTATTTTGATGACCTACAGGACACAGTAAACTTGGGAGTTTAAATGCACAGGTTTGGCACCATAATTGGATTACCCCGGGGTGGGTAACAAAAGTTGGTATCAGGGCATGGTTTATAAATGTACATAGCATATAGTTGCATTGCATGCCTCAACATATATGAACTCAGTTTGGTTAGCTGCTAGTGTTAAGTACCATTGAAATACCTATGATCTTTATATGTGCTTTATGATGAATCATCAATGTAGGAAGTAAACATGGTTGCCACAAGGAGATGGGAACCATACTGAAGGCCTCCAACTGACTTTGGGCAACAAAGAAATCAATAGAATAGAGGGAATCAGGGGCAACAGGGGGGTTACGAAACCCTGAAGTGCGTCAGGTTTGGTTAGAGCTTCAGAGGAACTTATGTGTAATCAATGAAAACTTAATGAGGATGATTCAAGCACAACAGCAGGGAGTTCAAGTAGTTCAGCAGAACCAGTTTAGGATGCACAATAGCAACCAGAAGAGTATACTCGGAACACATCTGAATATGTTCCTTCTAGAAGCTTGGAAGACACAAATGATGAAACTGTTGAGGAAGAAGATGAAGATAGGAGAAATCCAAGAGGAAGAAGACTAAGGTCTGAGATTGGTCAGGTATCCAGGACGAATCCCTCAGTCTATGACCATTCCTCCACTAGGAATGAGATTGAGGATGGCCTTGAGAGAAAATCAAGGAAAAGGTAGAGAGATCATAGAAAGCATGACCCAACAGAAGGCTCTCACAGATCCATGAGACATAGATCAGAGGATCTGGAATGCATAGATGAAGTCAGAGTATTGGAGAGGTTCCAAGGCCTAACACCTCCACAGTTTGATGGAAGAGCTAGGCCAGAGAAAGCTGAAGAATGGTTAATCTTCATAGAAAAGTTGTTTGAGAGGATGCCACTCAGCTCCACCAAGAAGATGTCATTGGCTACTTATAACTTGGTAGGCAGTGTAGAAATGTGGTGGAGAAACATCAGAGATAGGTATGCTTTCCAGAAGGGCAGAAAGCATGGTAGAGATATTGGGATGAGCTGGCTGGAGTGCACTCAGCTGTTCCAGGAGCAATACATCAGTGATGCCATCAAGGATATGAAGCAAGCTGAATTTGATGCTCCAAGGTAGGACAACCTCAGTGTTGTAGAGTATGAGCACAAATTTAATCAATTGATATGGTATGCACCTTAGTATCATGGGCTAGAGGAGTTAAAGGCCAAAAGATTTGTCAGAGGCCTAAAGTCTGACATTAGAAGCCTATTAGACCTTTTGGAGCAGTTACATACTATGAAGCAGTGTAGAAAGCTCTATTAGTAGAGCAATAAGAGTATGACACTAAGTACTTTCCCACTGGACCAGGGGAAAGTAGTCAAGCAGGAGGCAAGCAAAAGAAGCCACCACATGGCAAAGAAAATGCCAAGAATTCTCATTTTGGTGGTGAGGGCAAGGTTAAGGGGAAGTTCCTTGGCCTAAGGTGCCCTAAATGCAAGAAGCTTCATGGAAAGAAACCTTGCTATTTTGACACCCAAGCGTGCCTAAGATGTGGATCCATGGATCATTGGATCAAAAACTACCCACAGGCTCAAAGGAGGCTAGAAGACCAATGTCCAGTAAGGCATATTGGGGCAGGACCTAGATAGGCAGCACCTGGGGAGGGACAATAGAGGCCAGTTCCTCCAATGCCTCAGCCTCCAGCATAGAGAGCTTGTAGAGTATTCCAAGTGGAGAGGCTAGAGACATTAGAGTAGGGAGGAGCACTAAGTGGTAACATTTACCTTAATGGTATGCCTATTAGTGTTCTATTTGATACTGGTGCATCTGTGTCTATAGTGGCAAGGAAATTTTTTGAAGCCATGAAATTGCCTACTGAAATCATGCCTAGGTTATTCTTAGTGAAAACAGCAGGTAGTCAATGTCTTTTCACTAATGACCTTGCTAATGATTGTGAGCTACTAGTAGGAAAGACTAATGTTATGACTAATCTGTTAGTGTTGGACATTCCTAAGTATGATTTAGTGCTAGGTATGAATTGGCGTTGCTATGCATAACATAAGAATTGATTGTGCTAAAAGGGAAATCACATTGCCTGATGGTGAAGTGCATGCATTAGTGAATTCTAAGGAATTAGTGTATGAAATGCATGGCATGGAGCTAGAGGTACTAGATGAGATACCTGTGATTTCTATGTATGATTATTGTTATGCATTGAAATAATTACATTGTGAAGAAGAAGTGGATAGAATACCTATGGTGAGAGACTTTCCACAAGTCTTTCGTAAAAACCTACTAAGTATTCCTCCACAAAAGGAGATTGAGTTTGAAATCAAGCTACAACCAGAAGCTAGTCCAATATCCATACCTCCTTACAGAATGCCAATCATAGAGATGAATGAGCTCAAGAAACAACTTGATGAATGTCTTAAAAAAGGGTTCATAAGGCCAAGTGTTTCACCATGGAAAGCTCTTGTTCTCTTTGTGAAAAAGAAGGATGAATATTTGAGACTATCCATTGACTACAGGAAGCTCAATGCAGTGACTATCAATAACAAGTATCCACTCCCTAGGATAGAGGATCTTTTTGATCAACTCAAGTGAGATAAAATCTTCTCGAAGATAGATTTGAGATCTGGATACTTCCAGTTGAGAGTAATGGAAGAGGACATTCTTAAGACTGCATTCAGGACTAGATATGGGCATTATGAGTACATAGGCATGCCATTTGGTTTGACTAATGCCCTAGCTACTTTCACAGACCTGATGAGTGATAGCCGAAGTGCTATCGCCCTGTTTACCCACCAACCACGGAAAAGAAAGAGGCAGACACCTGAGGCACATGACCTCGGTGGCTCACCAATTGCAACTTCGGGAGCCAGCGCAGCACCTCCTTCGGGAAGGCGACCGAACTAGCTTCGGGGGAGAAGGACCAATCACCCTCCAAGGGAGAAAAGCCCTCAAAGACGGAGACGCCGAAGTTCCAGCCTGACTATTAAAAAAGGCCCCTCACCCCAAAGTGAGACATCAACCAAAGGGACCTCGGTTGTACGGCAAGAGCTATCAAGGAGTCTCTGACACTCCGCTCACATACATCTCCGACACGCCACCTTCAGATATGCTCTGACACACCATCACAGTCTAATGTCCTGTCACGAAGAGCTACAGCACACGGCCCAAGGAGCTTGCAGGTGGCTAGAGGCCCCCACGCCAAGAAGTACGAACACCATCCAACCATAGACGTGCCAAACATGTGTCAACATCTGAAGGGGTCACCCTTTTCCTTTTATACAAGGGAAATTATCACAAGAATGGAGGCCTTCTGGCGATAGAACAGAGAGAGAGGCCGAAAAACAAAGGACGCTCTACTCCCTCCGCCTGAATACTCTCCCATTGCCTGACTACTCTCTTTTCGGCCCTTAGAAAGACGCGCCAGGCAAGAGTCCCTTGTGCTTATTACTGAGTATCTCTTTTTCTCCAAGCACTGACTTGGGCGTTGGAGGTTCCCCCCCGGAAAACCACCCCAGGGGCCTCCTAACCCCTGTTTTCTGAGTGTTTTAGATAGGTCTCCCTGAAGAATCACTGTTCCTGGCTCTCTCCCACACTGGAGGTACCTCCCGTTCTCACCTACCACGGGACCAAGAAGCTGCCGGCCATCACTTAAGGTGATCCACCCTGGACGCCTTCCTTCTAGACTAACCCTCGCCTCCAGGGCCGCCTGCTACCTTCACCACTGCACACAGTGGAGATGTTGGCTCCGCACCACCGGACTGCATCATCTGGCGCCGTTTGTGGAAACTCACTCCTAGGTTGCCGAAGTTGAAGCGCAGCGTTCTAAGGAGAGGGGACTCCCGAGGTCCCCGTCTGCACCAGAGATTCAACGGGCAACCGAGTAATGGCAGCAAGGAATTCCCTATCCGAGGGTGAACGCCCTCTGACTATCACCATAGGCTTTCTGCGCAAATTCCCACGCCTTGGCATGGTCGAAATGACACAATAGTCAAGCCAAAGAAGGCCGCAGCTAAATTTGGGCCGAAGGCCCTCCCCATCGGTATCCCGACGGGAAGAGAATCTCGTGTCAATTCGCAAGAGTTTGGGAAATAGAGATTTGAGTCCTCAGCGGGAACCATACCACCCGGAGTATCACCTATGGGAAAAGTAGGGTCGGGATGACCCAGACCTCCCTGACGAAAGAGTTCTACACCCGAGGAAAAAGTCGCTATCTCCTCAGCAACGAAGTCAAAACCCATTGCCCCGAAAGGTCATCTACGACTTGACGTGTAGGCAGAAGGCGCCGACTCTACTTCCCTGGACACGCTATCACCGTCCCAAGGGATCCGCCTCTGTGTGACCTGAGAAAAAAGAGTATAGCATTCGGAAAGGACAATCGAAATGGTGCATCGAACTCAAAGAGTACTACATCGCAAGTAAGCCTAGAAGGGCAATAAGCGCCCAGGTACTGGCAGACTAGATCACCGAAATCCCAGAAGCAAGGAAGGCTGAAACTAATAAGGGAGACAGTGCGAAGGTAGATCCAGAGTGGAAGCTCCTTGTAAGTGGAACCCCAAGCACAGAACATCAGGGCACTGGGATCCCCCTCGGGGGCCCGAAGGCAGGGAGGCGACCAAAACGATCAAATTTGATTACCAAAAGTGTTGGCCCATCCGTGCATGGCAACGCTAGGTATAGTAACCTCGCACAAGAAAGCGGAAAGATCCTACGAAAAGGAATCTCACAACCAAAGAGTCCCGAAAATCCTCTTGAAGAGGAAGAAAGTGCAAAGACGTTCGGAACGATATTTCCTGACTAAGGAAAAACTATGCAGGCAAAGGTACGCAACTCCGTTATAGAAATATATATATATATAGGTAAAAAGGGTGCAGGACAATTCATCCAAGAGGTGTGAAAACAGCCAGAGACACGCCAGCACCTGAAGATTGCCTTCGGAGCGGATAACCTCGGAAAGATTACACTGAGCCACTCCAAAACAGCACCCGAAAATGTAAAGTTCTGCCTGTTAACAGAGGACTACTTCACTAAGTGGGGTAAGGCAGAATTCCTAGCAACCATGCCGGCAAAAGGTGCACAAAAAGTTCATATGGAAGAACATAGTATGCTGATTTGGCATACCGACGATGATACGGGCCAATAATGATTTCCAGTCTATGAACAAGGGATTTCAAGAATTCGTCACCGACCTCGGAATAAAAAGGTACTTCGGCCCACTAGCTCAGCCCCCAAGCAATAGATAAGCAGAGTTGCCAAAAGAGCTATAAAAGAGCGACTGTGAGAAATGAAAACGGAAAATGCCCAGGAGAACTTCCTACTGTATGAAGCAGTTATCAGACAACTCCCCGAGGGATCGAGGAGGAGACACTTTTCTCGCTTATCCCCAGTACAGAAAGCTATTATCCATTTCAAGAAGTTCGGCCAACATACAGATGTTTGATGAAAGAGGAAGTGACCTCGGGTTGAAAACTAAGCTCGACCTAGTTGTCAAAGACTGAAAAATGGCCAAGCTCGAAAGGAGGCCTTTTCGGCAAAAGGTGGCCATAAGTGCAAATCTGCATGATAGGCCAAAAGGAACAAGGAAAAAGAGTCCTCACCCCCGAAAGGCTGAATTAGAACCCCGAAAACCGTCCTATGGGGTACTTCACCCAAATGGGAAAGGGCCTTATTGGGTCCTAAACAAGGTCCGAATAGGAGCATACAAGCTTGGCAACACCGAAGAAGGAAAACTGAAAAATACAAGGCACTCGAGCGCCTTAAAGAAATTCTACACTTACAATTTTTCAGACAAGAAATGGTGAAAGCCAGAAATTTGTCTAAGTACAGAAAGTTTTCACCTGTCTAAGAATGTTCACCGAACAAAGCTGAAGTATGGACTCCCGAAAGTCTCCTATTCCTTCCGAAGTTAGTTGGGCTATATGCCCAAAAGAGGGCAAGTCTACCAAACACGGCCGACAAAGGGCAGCCTAAAATTTTCTTGAAAAAGAACTTCACCAACCGCAAAAGACCGCTCGAAGAATGGCCGACGAAAACGAGCAAAGAAAGTACCGAAGTCCCTTGACCGAAAGTGGTCGGGACAAGTGGGAAACAAAAATTGCTCAAAAAGACTTAGCCAAAATCATGAAAGAAAATCCATTGAAGAAGGCCTTGATACAAGGACAAACTTACAAGAAGAAAAGTACAAAGAAGAAAATGAAGGCAAAGGTCCTAGATTATCTAGGGGACCCCGGCATCGTGGGAAGCTTCGGCTCCTGAGTCTTTCGCCGCCGCCTTCGGTGCAGGAGGAGGAAACGGCAGGTTAAGGAACTTGACTCTTGACCACATCCATCGAGGTCCCCTGAGAATATCCAGGGCAGCCAAAAAAGAAGGATAGAGGTCCGGATACTTCTTCAGAAACTGATGACGAGCTAGGCAGAAACCGTCCTGAAAAGCAACCTTGGACGTCTGGACGGCGTTGTCTCTTTCAATGTCAAACTCATCCGCTTCATGTTGAAATCCGAAACCTCCTGCTGAAGGTCAGAAATCTCCTTCTCCAGCTCCTCGGTTTTCTTCTTCTTCTTTGAACCCTCCTTCAGCAAGTCGACCTTGGCCTGGAGTTCAGCATTTTCAGCCATTGCCTTCGCCAAGAGGGTAGACTCCCCTTCTTTTTCCTTTTGAAGGCTCTCGTTGGCCGAAGTCAGGCTGACCAGTTTGCCACCAAGGTTGGACATCTTCTCGGAAAAATCCTTCAAGAGCTCTTCTTGGCCCTTTAAGAACTCCTCCCGAAGACTAGCAATCTTCTCCTTGCATATTTGGCTCAAATTGGTGTTCGTCAGCACCGAGTTGGCACAAAAGACTTTGGCCCTCTCCAATTTGTCTTCAGCCCAAGCTCGGATCGAAGACTGCTTTGCTGCCCAAGCTCGGAGGTACTCACTATACCCCAGAAGCTGCAAAAAAGAGAAGGTACTTAGCAAAATTTGCACAAGGAAAGCCAAAAACACTTAGGCAAAAAGTGGGAAGGAAAAGTGAAGAGCCTGAAGAGTTACCTGAGCTGCATGCTGGGAAACTTTTGCAGCAAGGGCATCCTCGGAGGCACACTCCTCGGCGACTGCCTTGAAGGATGCCTGAGTAATCACGCCCCTCGCCATTTGGGGAGCCATTTCCTGACAATCCTCGGAGAACAGATTCATGTCCTCCGTGAAAGACCAGAACGACTCCCTTGGGACTTTGTCCTTCGGGACATGTGAATCCCGAAGATCCCTTTTTCGGGCGTTCGTAATCTTCCAAGCCAAGGGCGCCGAATCCTCTGCAAAAAGAAACATACATCTTATCAGGTAAAAATTCCTTGATTATAAAAAATGTAAGTTGATTGCATGGAAAAAGAGACAAACCTGGCGCGACCTCGGCACAGTCGTCATCAGAGTCACCGACCTCCTCCACATCGGCAGGAATATGTTTGCCCTTGGCCCTTCGGCATTTTTCTAAATCTTCAGTGGGAGGAACCTCCGAAGAGCCTAACAAATCCGCCGACGTCGCGGGACTCGGAAGGGCAGGAACGGCCACCTCGGCAAGAACGCCCCCAGTAGTTTTAGGCTTGAACAAAGTTGCAACCTCTATAGAAGTTGCAATGACATCGCCAACCTTGGTGGAAGTAGCAATAACATCGCCGACTTCCGAAACGTCCTCCAGAGGGGGAAGAGGGGTGTTCTTCTTGGCCTTCTTGGCCGAAGATGATCTGCTCCCAGAAGCCTTGCGCCTCTTCTTTTGTTCTCCCTTCTCGACATGACCAAGGAAGAGAGACCTGTAGTAGGCGGCAGACTGCTCGCCCATCTCTGAAAAAGAGGGAAGAAATCAGTGTAAGTCCACAGGCACTTATGCTAAAAAAACTTTGAAAGAAACTTACTTTCAGAAAAGGCTTCGTAAGTGAGCTCGCTCCGAAGGTGCTTCACCAGCCAAGAGTTCTTCCCCTCGGTAGCAGGAGCTGGCATGCCGAGATCCGTCTTATGCTCCGTAACCACCCCCAGCTCCCAAAGCAGATCCTCGGTCATGAGTTTCCACATGATCGGGAAAAGGTAGAGAGAGCGTGAAGGGACCTCGGCATCTCAGACGACGACAGCATGGATTCGTCTGTCAAAGTCCCCAAACCTCGCCGCCAACTCGGGAGTTAGCAGCTTCCTGGGATCCATGACATCCGCCTCCAGCTTTCCCCGAGCCCACTTGGTCGGGACGTGCGACTAGGCCTCCGCCACCTTCAGGAAGAAGAACTTCCTTTGCCACCCTCACCAACTATCCTTGGCAGTGAAGGTGAACATAAATTTCTTGCTCTCAGATCCCCGAGGCGGCATGAAATAAAAGCCACCCTTCGGAACCGGATAGAGCTTATAATACTGCATGAACAGGATGAAATGGGGTTCTACCCCGAAGATCCCGCACATGCAGAGAAAGGCGTTGAAATAGCAAAATGAGTTGGGAGGAAGCTGATTCACGGCTTTGCCATGAAACTGGAAAAAGTCGCAAATCATCTTCGCAGGAGGAAACCGAAGTCCGGCCTTCAGTTGGGCTCAGAAAATGGTAACCTCCTCACCTCGATTCATAAAGCTAAACTGGCCAAGGAGAGGTAACCTTGTGATAACATAGGAGGGAAGGAAAAATTTGGTCTTCCACTTTTCTAATCTTTCAGGAGTGGTGCAACAAGAGTGAGACAAAAGGGGTTGCTAGCTCTCGGGAATAGGCATGGTTGACCGAAAAACGACCTCAAAAAATGGGAAAAATGATTTCGGAAAGAGGAAAAATGACTTCAAAAAGTGAAAAGAAAAGCAAACACCAAAGGAACTCTAGAAGTCAGAACCCACCAAAAGTCTTGCCGAAGTCGGGGTTTGAGAACGCCATCGTGAAAGGTTGTCGGAAATCGCTCCACCGCTAAGACTGCCGCAAAAAAGGAAGAAAAAGCGAGAGCACAGTGAGAGCAAAGAAACACAAGTAAAGAGTATGACAGGAGGAAGGCTTATATAGATCGAGGAAGGGCAGCCAAAAGGGCGTCATAAATGTTGCATGAAGGTGAAGCATCGCCATGATTACCCTTCGCGCGCGAAAAGGTGTGCCCATCCCAGCTGATGACTGCCACGTGTCACCCGTCACGAGAAACTAGGACACGTTTTCTGACATCCAAAAAACCAGGGCCCATTGCTTGAGACTCACACGCCTAGTTTCAAGATGCGTCGATCCACTAACCTATGGCGGGAAAAAGTGAACAAGATGGGAATCTCGAGAACACCGAAGGGCGGGCAGATGACACCTGTCCGAACAAGACTTATCACCTAGGTGGCGAAGTGCCTTGCCGGCCGACGTCATACTCTGAGTGTAAATCCATAAGGTCTAGGGTTCAAAGGCTCCGTGCCGCCCTGCTCGACCAAAAATGGACATACTACTACGTGGGCCTCCGGGAGTCCACGAGGTCGTCCTGTCAAAAACTACCAATTGAGCGATAGACAGACGCCGGAAAAGCTACTTGCCAAAGTCTTCACTTCGACTTTCCAAGGGGGGCATGTGATAGCCGAAATGCTATCGCCCTGTTTACCCACCGACCACGGAAAAGGGAGACCCAGACACCTGAGGCACACGACCTCAGCGGCCCGCCAATTCCAATTTCGGGAGCCAGCGCAGTGCCTCCTTCGAGAAGGCGACCGAACCAGCTTCGAAGAAGAAGGACCAATCACCCTCCGAAGGAGAAAAGCCCCCGAAGATGGAGACGTCGAAGTTCCAGCCTGACTCCGAAAAAATGCTCCTCACCCCGAAGTGAGACATCAACCAAAGGGACCTCGGTTGTACGGCAAGAGCTATCAAGGAGTCTCTGACACTTCGCTCACATACATCTCCGACACACCACCTTCAGATATGTTCTGACACGCCATCATAGTCTAATGTCCTGTCACGAAGGGCTACAGCACACAGCACAAGGAGCCTGCAGGTGGCTAGGGGCCCCCATGCCTAGAAGTACGAACACCATCCAACCATACACGTGCCGTACATGTGTCATCATCTGAAGGGGTCAACCTCTTCCTTTTATACAAGGGAAATCATCACAGGAAGGGGGGCCTTCTGGCGATAGAACAGAGAGAGAGGCCGGAAAACAGAGGATGCTCTACTTCCTCCACCTGAATACTCTCCCTTCGCCTGACTACTCTCCCTTTGGCCCTCAGAAAGACACGCCAGGCAAGAGTCCCTTGTGCTTATTACTAAGTATCTCTCTTTCTCCAAGCACTGACTTGGGCGTCGGAGGTTCCCCCCCCGGAAAACCACCCCGGGGGCCTCCTAACCCCTATTTTCTGAGTGTTTCAGCTAGGTCTCCCTGAAGAATCACTGTTCCGGGCTCTTTCCCACACCGGAGGTACCTCCCGTTCTCACCTACCATGGGACCAAGAAGCTGCCGGCCATCACTTAAGGTGATCCACCCCGGACGCCTTCCTTCTGGACTAACCCTCGCCTCTAGGGCCCCCTGCTGCCTTCACCACTACACACAGTGGAGATGCTGGCTCCGCACCACCGAACCGCATCAATGAGTAGGGTGTTCAGACCACATCTCAAAAAATTTGTGGTTGTGTTCATTGATGACATCCTAGTGTATTCCAAGGATGAAAATGAATATAAACATCATCTGAAGATTGTCTTAAAGACTCTATTGTAGCATCTGCTTTATGCTAAGTTATCCAAGTGTGAATTCTAGATAAGGGAAGTGTCTTTCATAGGACACATCATAGATGCACAAGGCCTTAAAGCAAACCCTAAAAAGGTCAAGGTAGTGCAAAAGTGGGAAAGACCAAAGACTGTGAAGGGAATCAAAAGTTTCCTAGGATTAGCTGGATACTATAGGAGATTTGTATCAGGCTTTTCCATGATTGCCTTAGTTCTTACTCATCTGACCGAGAAGAGTCAAAGATTTGAGTGGACTAAAAAGTCTGAACAGAGTTTCCAGGAGCCCAAGCAGAGCTTGATTGAAGCTCCAGTATTGATTCTTCCTGATCCAAGTAAGCCCTACATCTTGTATACAGATGCTGTTAGTGTTGTGCCCAAAAGGCCAATCATGAGATGATTGTATTTTTTGCACATTGAGTCATGATATTTTATTAAGGCATTAATCCAGCAATTATGTTCATTGTTTTTGTTTGTACGTAATGTAATAAACATAATTGTAACCCTAGAAGAATGCTATTCTTAAATGTCCCTGGTCTAGTATTATTATCGAGCGGGTTGCAATAATACATAACGACTAGCATATGTGGAGACTAATATGAGATATGTAGTCTACATATGTGTACAAGTTGGAGAACTTGTGTACTGGACCAACCCACCATGAGAACACTACATGGATCGTTATATGAGTGTCATAAGTGATTCTCATAGTGATCATGGTATATGTAGTCCTTCGACCTAAGATCATCAAGGTTCCCTACATGTGAGTCACATACTTTGATACTTTCCTTTGTTGCTTGTAACTGAGTGAACTTGAAGGATGTCATTGGGTATGCCACATATCACGCGGAGGGATTTGTATGATCAAGATGGGATTTGTCCCTCCTATGTAATGGGAGTGATATCTTTGGGCCCCTTGATAGAGTAAGACTTAGCAAAATGCATGGCCATGCTCGGATGAGTTGATATACGATATCAATGTCATCAATTTAAGTTGGTCTACTCGGTAATCAAGAAACCAAAGATTGGGCTATATGAGAGTGACACATTCCATGTATCGTGCTTAGTCTTGACATCTTGGACAAAGGGACAGTGGCATATATCAGGAATTATCATAAAGGTTTAGTCGAATCATCGACAATCTTGTCACTTGGGTAGCAATGATGTGTTGCTAGACACCGCTCATTGCTTATGATCATAAATGTGATTTATGATCATTGCCAACATGGTAAGAGCCTATTGGGTCGCACACAGAGCTTTTTGGATCATGAGAGTGCATGGGCTAATAATTTGGGTTTTGGGTTCACAATAATTTCGTATTAATAATGGGCCCATTAGTTGAGCCATTATTAAGCCCAAAATTAAAGCCTAATTGGATTAGGGCTTTGAAACCCATTAGGCCTGGAAGTTGAGTCTCACTATAAATACAACTTCTAATGAGAAATTCGCAGGTCTCCTTGTCCTAGCCTTTCAAAAAGGATAGCCCCACTCTTCTCTTGCAATTCCTTAGACGACGCAAGCTAGCACTGTGGGCGCAAGAGAAATGCATCTGCGGGATGCGGTGGAAGCGTGGTGATCCCAAGAGGCTCGTGTGGATACCATAGAGAGCTTGAACACATCAACTGTTCAAGTTTGTGATTCGACTCTACAGTTGAGTGAGAGATCTCAACCAAAAATTAGGTATGAAAATTTTCGAACACCCGGTTTACCCGTTTCACTTGGATCCTGGAGGGTTTCGGTTAAATTCTGCTGCGCTGTTTGGCTCCTGAAACCCAACAGATGCATCTAGATCTGGGTTAGGTTGTGTGCTTATGCAAGACAGAAATGTCATTGCTTATGGGTCAGGGCAGTTAAGACCCCGTGAGCAAAATTATCCTACCCATGACCTAGAATTGGCAGTAGTGATTTTTTCTCTAAAGCAATCGAGACATTACTTGATGGGTAGTTCCTTTGTAATCTACACTGACCATAAGAGACTAAAGTACTTTTTCACTCATAAAGAGTTGAACATGAAGGAAAGGAGATGGTTAGAGTATATCATGGACTATGACTGTAGTATACAGTACACAGTAGGCAAAGGCAATCTAGTAGCAGATGCCTTGAGGAGGAAGTACATAGGACTTCTGAAAGGAGGGTCCATAGCTGATCATGATGAGCAAAATAGTCTACTATGCCTATGGCATAATTGGCATAAGTAGGAGGAAGCCCAAATTTAGACAATTCAGTCTGGACGGATTGAGGAAGCCAAAAAGGCACAGGAGACAGATCCTAATCTCAAAAGGACTTCAGGAAAAGAAAAAGGTTCCTTGTATTAATCCTTTGCCTACAAGCAAGGATTACTGTATTTCACGGACCAAATCTATGTGCCTAAAAAAGCAAAGCTCAGGGATGAAATACTTGCAAAAGCTCACACAAGCAAGTCGAACATCCATCTAGGAAGTGAGAAAATGTATAAAGACTTGAAGAGTCACTTCTGGTGGCCAAACATAAGGAGAGACATAGTTACTTATGTCTCCAAATGTGCCACATGCCAAAGGATAAAGCTAGAGCACCAAAAGCCAGCTGGTACTTTACGGACTCTACCTATATAAGTGAGGAAGTGGGGCAACATAAGCATGGACTTTTTGACTGGGTAGCCTATGACCAGATTAGGGCATGATACAATTTGGGTCATTGTGGATAGGCTAACCAAGTGTGCCCACTTTTTATCTATGAAACTCACAGACTCCTTGGAGAAGTTAGCTTAGATGTATGTCCAGGAAATAGTGAGGCTATATGGAGTGCCAGACTCTATTTTATCTAATAGAGATCCAAGATTTACAGCTTGATTTTGGAGTGCTTTTCATAAAGCACTAGGAACCAAAATCCACCTGAGTACTACTTATCATCCTCAGACAGATGGGCAATCTGAATAGGGTGATATAGATACTAGAAAACATGCTCAGGAGCTATGTGTTGGATTTCAAAGGTGAATGAGACCAACATTTGCCATTGGTGGAATTCTCATATAACAATAGTTACCAAAGCATAATCAGCATGGCACCTTATGAAGCATTATAAGGAAGAAGGTGCATGATACCCCACTATTGGGTGGAAGCCTTAGACAGGCTAGAGTTGGGTCCCAAAATTATTGAAGAGACAACTGCCAAAATCAAGGAAATGCAAGAGAGATTAAAGGCAGTCAATGAAAGGACCACAACCTGTGTGAACAAAAGAAGAAGAGACTTGGAATTTGAGGTTGGTGATAATGTTCAGCTAAAAGTTGCACCAACCAAAGGTACTGTCAGATTTTGCAGAAGAACCAAGTTATCTCCAAGATACATAGGTCCTTATGAGATCTTGGACAGAGTTAGCAAGGTAGCATACAAGTTAGCTCTACCGCCAAGCATGTCAAGTGTTCATAATGTTTTTCACAACAGTATGCTTAAGAAGTGTCTGTTAGACATAAAGCATGCTATTGTAGTGGAAGACATACAGTTGGAACCTAACATGACATATGAAGACAAACCTATAGCTATCTTAGCCAAGGATACTAGAAGGTTAAGAAACAAACATATTCCCATGGTTAAAGTTTAGGGGTCACACCATTCTGAAAGAGAAGCAACCTGGGAAACTGAAAAACACCTTATGGAAAGGTATCTTGAAGAATACCCAAAGTTAAAGGCTATTTTGGAGGACCAAAATTTTTAAGGGGGGGAGGATTGTTACCACCTCACAAAAATGGTAGAATTGCAAGTGCGTCATAATGGCTAAAAACCATTATATTGTGTAATTCTCACCATAGTAATTGAAGTGTTGGAGGTAAAAGGCATGACCAACACCTTCTTAAAAGTGTTCTAAGTTGGTAACTTGGCCCCCAAGAAAAGCCTTAAGGATTGCTTATTTGTCAAGCAACCTATGGACTTTCTTGTAAGGTTTTGGAAATTCGGGTACTCAATTGCAAAACTTTCACAAAAGAGATTTGGAGAGTTATGTGAAGGATATGAATGGTATGAAAGTTCTATTGGGGGACCAAATTGCTTATGGAAGACAACTAAGGACAAAGAAAACAAAAAAAGGCACAAAAGACCTAAGTGTTCTAATGTAGGCCTTAGGATATGTATGTTTTTGACTTAAGTCGAGTGGAGCAATTTGGAGTTTTCCCACCATGGGGGAGGCAGCCAAGGCTTGATAAATGGGTCAAAAATGGTGGGCACATGTGTACCAATGAGTTTAATACAAAGAGACCATAATTAGTGAGAAGGAAAATGACATAAAGTAAGGTTAAGCTTGTTAAGTGTGTTTTGTGCCCTGAAGCTTATTTAAGGCCATTTAAGTGGCCAAATCACTTATCCCGCTCTGATTTTCATCCTCCTCCTACCGAAGAACATAGCCACACTTCCTCCATAGCCATCACACCTTCAAACTTGCAATTGATTGAAATTGAAGGCAAAAGGGAGCAATTGGAGGTAAACTAGAGCTATTGCTTGGATGCTTCAAGGATCAAGCTTGATTTTTGGCCTACCCACTTGGTAAGGGTTCTCTTGCTCTCATCGGTTGGTTTTTATATTTTTAGGCAACCATGGAGCTAGGGCTAAGCTTGGAAGAGAGCCATGAGCTTCATGAACCAAGCTTAGTGATGGGAGCTCACTTATTAAAGGTTTTGTGACCTATTGTCATGTGCACAAAGATGGCAGTGAAATGAGGGTTTCTAGAGCCCAAAGTTTGTACTAACTAGTGTTCAAATCATCATAAGGCCAAGCATTAGCTTGAGGAGGGCTTCCATAGTGATTTGCTTATGTTTATTATAAGTTTTATGGACTAACCTATGGTACATGTTGCTGCCACATTTCATGTGTTTGTTGGTTGTGAATGGCTGCTGCATTTGGTTGCTATATATTGTATATATGCATTGTGGTTTTTTTGTTTTAGTGTCTTTGGATGCAGGTTTTAATTATGGTCACATTGCCTATTGAATTCAAGTGTTACCCTTACTAAGTTTCTCAACGAAACTTACTCCCCTCAATTCTGTCATTTCAAGTCCAGCGGAAAGATCACCTTTAAACTAACCTTTGTGGTTTGAGTTTTGCTCTGAATTTTCCGGTACTTAAACTTCCATATGTCCCCTTGTGATGTGGAAAGTTTGGTGATTTTTGATGATGCTACTTACTGTGTTGTGCAGCAGCTGTCTAGCATTCTATTTCTGGAGTCCATTGCATTTCACGCACTTCTGCAACTTTGCGTGCGTATTTAGCTGATTTAAGATAATTTTTTAGTGCATGTATGCATGTGCATGTAGTGTATGTAAAATGGGACAAGTACGTGAACATTTGAGTAATGTTTTGGCTATGTATGTGATGTGGTGTAAAGTTGCCTAAGTGTGAATGATAGGCTGCTAACTTGTAAATTTTGTTTTGGCCACATAAAGTTGCTAGATGCAAGAGAATTTAATTCATATGTGTATTGGACATATATGGGATAGCTTTGGAGGGTTTTCCTATTGTGAATAAAGTGTTTGGACACTTATGAAATTTTGTATGGGCAAAATGGTCATAAAGTGACCAGAATTTTGACTCTGAACGTAAAGTTCTATATCTCCCTGTGTATATAGAATCTTAGTATGAAATTTTAGCCACACCTAGAGCATCGATAGGTTGAATTGGGATTTGGAATTTTTGAATTTGGAGCCCTGTAGCCAAAGATATGACGTTGCAAATTTAGATAATTTACTGTTCATTTGGTTAGAATTTTATAACTAAATTCAAAAATCCATTACCTGGTCCATAGGTGGGCTATTGATGTACAACAAAATTCCTTAGTTTGTTCTAAGTTTTTCTTGGTAATGGAGAAAATAAAACAGAGGGTTTGGGGCTAGAATGATACAGTTTGTTAGTGGAAGTTACAGGTGCAGGGGCTGGTCACTAGAACTTAACAAGATTGCCTAATGTGTGGAAGCCAAAACTAAAACTTGTGCTGGTGTTTTTCTACTTAGCTGCCATAGTCTGCATAAATGTGAATATGTTTGTTATCGTTAGACCAATATACATGTATTTACATAGTGCTCAAGAAGGTCACTTGAGTATGTACACTAGGGGTGTTGTTCTGATGACCTACAGGACACACCAAACCTGGGAGTGTAAATGCATGGTTTTGGCACCATAATCGGACTACCCCGGAGTGGGTAACAAAAACATTCTAAAATTTTTTAGAATAAAATTTTGGAATGGGAACATTCACAAGTTGTATGGAATAGAAACATTCACAACTACTTTCAAATGGAAACATTCAGCAACAGTTTGCAAATGAAATATTCCTAACTTGTTTAGAATGGAATGGAAACATTCACAATTAGTTTAGAGTGGAAACATTCATAACTATTTTGGAAAAGAAATTGTCATAGCTCCTTTTGGAATGAAAACATTCGTAACTAGATTAGAATAAAATGGAAACAATCACAACTTGTTTGGAATAGAAACATTCACAACTAGTTTAGAATGGAATGGAAACTGTCAAAACTAGTTTGGAATAGAAACATTCACAACTTTTTTAGAATGAAAACAATCAAGACTAGTTTGGAATTGAAACAATTACAACTAGTTTAGAACAGAATGGAAATATTCACAACTAGTATGCAACTGAAACTTTCACAACTAGTTTGGAATAGAAACATTCACAACTGGTTTGGAAACATTTATAACTTGTTTAGAATAAAAACATTCACAAATTGTTTAGAATGAAAACATTCATAACTACTTTGGAAATATTCACAACTAGTTTAGAATCAGTTTGGAAACATTCACTACTGGTCTAGAATGAAAACATTCACAACTGGTTTGGAAGCATTCGTAACAAGTTTCTAATAGAAACACTCACAAATAGTTTAAAATAGAAACATTCGTAACTTGCTTAGAATGAAAATGCTCGCAACTGGTTTGGAATTGAAACTTTCATAACTGATTTAGCGTGGAGTGGAAACATTGACAACTGGTTTGGAATGGAAACATTCATAACTAGTTCGAAATAGAAACATTCGCAACTAAAATTTTGGAAAAAATAACAACAAGTTTTGAATGGAAACTTTCACACCTAGTTTGGAGTTGAAACATTCACAACTTCTTTTGAATTAAATGGAAACATTCACAACTAGTTTGGAAGAGAAGAATTCATATCTTGTTTAGAATGGAATAGAAAAATTTGTAACTTGTTTCGAATAGAAATACTCACAACTTGTTTAGAATGGAGTGGAAATATTCATAACTTATTTGAAAAAGAAACATTGATGATTTGCTTGGAATAGAGATATTTACAACTAGTTTGGAATAGAAACATTCACAACTTGCTTAGAAACGAATGGAAACAGACACAACTAATTTAGAATAGACATATTCACAACTTTTTTGGAAAAGAAACATTCACAACTACTTTAGAATATAATGGAAACATTCATGACTAGTTTGGAATTGAAACACTCACAACTAGTTTAGGATGCAAACATTCACAACTTAGTTAGAGTGTAATGGAACAACTTGTTCCTCACAACTTGTTTGAAATAGAAACATTCATAACTTGTTTACAATGGAAACATTCACATCTTGTTTAGAATGGAATGGAAACATTCACAACTAGTTTAGAATGAAGTATAGACATTCATAACTAGTTTAGAATAGAAAAATTCACAAATTATTTGGAATAGAAACATTTAGAGCTTGTTTAGAATGGAAAGGAAACATTCACAACTAGTTTAGAATGCAATGGAAACAATCACAACCAGTTTGCAGTAGAAACATCCACAACTTGTTTAGAATGGATTAAAGCATTCAAAATTGGTTTGAAATAGAAACATGCATAACTTTTTAAGAATGGAATCGAAACATCCACAATCAGTTTGGAATAAAAGCATTCATAACTTGTTTGGAATAAAAATAGTGACAACTAGTTTTGAATCGAAATACTCGCAACTAGTTTAGAAATGAATGGAAACATTCACAACTAGTTTGGAATGGAAACATTCACAACTTGTTTAGGATGGATTGAAAACATTACAACTAGTTTGGAAAACAAACATTGACAACTAGTTTGGAATTGATATATTCACAACATGTTTAGAATGGAAAGCAAACATTCATGACTTAATTGGAATAGAAACATTGACAACTAGTTTAGAATTGAAACATTCACTCTGGGGTAGTTTAGTTATGCTACCAAAATTGTGCATTTAGACCCCCAGGATGCGTATGTCCTATAGGCCATCAGAACGATACCCTTAGTGTGCATACCCAAGTGGCCCTTCTGTGTACTATGTAAATACATGCGTATTGGTCCAACCATTACACATATATTCACATTTTATGAACACTATAGCAGCCCTCCTCAAGCTTAAGGTTGGACTTAGGAGAGTTTTAACATTAATTGTACTAACTTTAGGCTCTAGAAACCCCAATTTTCACTGCCATCACTGTGCACTTCACACTAAGTTTGAAAACTTTATCATGTGCACCTCCTCTCACTAAGCATGTTTCATCAAACCCCGGGCTCTATTCCAAGAATAACCTTAGCACCATGGATTTTTGAACAAAATAGTAAATACTCAATGAGAGCAAGAGAATCCTTACCCTGTTGGGTAGGCCGAAATTAAGCTCGATTCTAAGTGTACCCAAGTAGTACCACTAGTACACCTCCAATTGTGTTTTCTTGACTTCAATTACAAGTAATTGTATGCTTGAAGGTATGATGGCTATGGAGGAAGTATAGAGGTAGAGGCTACTGGATATGGATGAATGTTGGAGAGAAAAGAAGAATGTGGCCACTTATATGGACTTAAGTGCGCAAAACACTCTTAACAAGCCTTAACCATACTTTATGTCATTTTCCTTGCAATAAGACCATGGTTTCTTAGTCTTAATTTCTTGGCCAACATTTGACTTCCTTGGCATGTCTTGGTTGAGCTTTCTTCAAGTGGGATAACCCTAAAATGTCCCCATTTGACTTAAGTCAAATGCATGGAGACCCAAAAGCCTATACTAGAACAATTAGGTCTTTAAAGCTCTTTATGTTTTCTTTGTCCAAAATTGTCTTCCATAAGCCATTTACTCTCCATTAGCCCTTCAATAGTACTTTCATACAATCCATACCCTTCTCAAAACTTTCCTTAGCTTTCTTTTGAGAGTTTTGCAATTGAGTACCCAAATTTTCAAAGTCTTACAAAAAAGTCCATAGGTTGCTTAACAAGTAAGCAATCCTTAAAGCTTTTCTTGGAGGCCAAGTTACCAACTCGGACCACTTTTAAGGAGGTGTTGGTCAAACATTTTACCCCTCACACTTCAATCACTATGGTGCAATTACACAATATATTGGTTTTTTGACCATTATGCCCTACTTTATAATTCTCCCATTTTTGTGAGCTGGTAACAATCTTGCCCCCGCTCCTTAAAAATTTTGGTCCTCCAAAATTGCCTCTAGCTTCAAGTATTCTTTAAGGTACCTTTTCATTAGTTCTTTCTCAGTTTCCCAGGTTGCTTCCCTTTAGAATGGTGTGACCAATTGACTTTGACCATGCAAATGAGCTTGTTCCTTAACCTTCTGGTTTCCTTGGCCAACATAGTTATAGGTTTTTCTTCATATGTCAAGTTAGGTTCCAACTACATGTCTTCCACTATAGTGGTATGCTTGGTTTCCAATAGATACTTCTTCAGCATACTCATGTAAAAATCATTATGAACACTTGACATGCTCCGTGGTAAAGCTAACCTATATGCTACCTTGCCAACTCTGTCCAAGGTCTCACAACGACCTATATACCTTGGACGTAACTTGGTTCTTCTGCCAAATTTGAGAATGCCTTTGGTTGGTGTAACTTTCAGCCAAACACTGTCACTAACCCCAAATTCCAAGTTTCTTCTCCTTTTATTCACATAGGTTGTGGTTTTTTCATTCGTTGCCTTTAATCTCTCTTGAATATTCTTGATATTGGTAGTAGTTGTTAGTGTTGTGCCCAAAAATCCAATCATCAAATGATTGTATTTTTGCACATTGAGTCATGATATTTTATTGAGGCATTAATCCAGCAATTATGTTTGTTGTTTTGTTTCTGCGTAACGTAATAAACATAATTGTAACCCTAGAATAATGATATTGTTAAATGTCCCTAGTCTAGTATTATTGTGGAGCGGTTTGCAATAATACATAATGACTAGCATATGTGGAGACTAATATGAAATATGTAGTCTACATATGGGTACAAAGTTGGAGACCTTGTGTACTGGACCGACCCACCATGAGAACACTACATGGTTCGTTATATGAGTGTCATAAGTGATTCTCATAGAGATCATGGTATATCTAGTCCTTCGACCTAAGATCATCAAGGTTCCCTACATGTGAGTCACATACTTTGATACTTTCCTTTGTTGCTCGTAACTGAGTGAACTTGAAGGAGGTCATTAGGTATGTCACATATCATGTGGAGGGATTTGTATGATCAAGATGGGATTTGTCCCTCCTATGTAACGGGAGTGATATCTTCGGGCCCCTTGATAGAGTGAGACTTAGAAAATGCATGGCCATGCTCCGATGAGTTGATATACGATATCAAAGTCATCAGTTTAAGTTGGTCTACTCAGTAATCAAGAAACCAAAGATTGGGCTATACGAGAGTGACACATTCCATGTCTCGTGCTTAGTCTTGATATCTTGGACAAAGGGACAATGGCATATATCGGTGATGATCATAAAGGTTTAGTCGATTCACCGACAATCTTGTCACTTGGGTAGCAATGATGTGTTGCTAGACACCGCTCATTGCTTATGATCATAAATGTGATTTATGATCATTGCCAACATGGCAAGAGCCTATTAGGTCGCACACATAGAGCTATTTGGATCATTAGAGTGCATGGGCTAATTATTTGGGTTATGGTTTCACTTTAATTTCGTATTAATAATGGGCCAAAAAGTTGAGCCATTATTAAGCCCGAAATTAAATCCTAATTGGATTAGGGTTTTGAAACCCATTAGGCCTGGAAGTTGAGTCTCACTATAAATACAACTTTTAAGTGAGAAATTCGCAGGTCTCCTTGCCCTAGGCTCCAAAAAGGACAGCCACAATTCCTTGGAGGACGCAAGCTAGCACTGCGAGCGCAAGAGAAACGCATCCGCCGGGACATGGTGGAAGCGTGGTGATCCCAAGAGGCTCGTGTGGATACCATAGAGAGCCTCAACACATAAACTGTTTAGGTTTTGTGATTCGACTCTACAGTTGAGTGAGAGATCTCAACCAAAAATTAGGTATGAAAATTTTTGAACACTCGGTTTACCCCGTTTCACTTGGATCCTGGAGGGTTTCGGTTGAATTCCGCTGCGCTGTTTGGCTCCTGAAACCCATCAGTAGTATCCTCAATGATTTCAGGGCCCAACTCTAGCCTATCTGAGGCTTCCAGCCAATAGTGTGGTGTCATGCACCTTATTCCATATAATGCTTCATAAACTGCCATGCCAATGGTGCTCTGATAACTGTTGTTGTATGAAAATTCCACCAATCGCAAATGTTGGTCCCATCCACCCTTGAAATCTAACACATAACTACTAATCATATATTCCAGTATCTATATCACCCTTTCAGTTTGCCCATCAATCTGAGGGTGATAAACAGTACTTAGGTAGATTTTGGTACCTAGTGCTTTGTGAAAAGCACCCCAAAACTAAGCTATTAATCTTGGATCTCTATCACATACAATGTAGTATGGTATTGCATGTAGCCTCACTATCTCTTGAATATACATCTAAGCCAAATTCTCTAGGGAATCTATGAGTTTCATAGGCAAGAAGTGGGCACATTTCGTTAGCCTATCTACAATGACCTCGATTGTATCATGCCTTAATCTGGTCATTAGCAACCTAGTCAAAACGTTTATGGTTGTGTTGGCCCACTTTCTTATTGTTGTAGGTAGAGTCTATCAGGTACCAGCTAGCTTCTGGTGCTCTACCTTTACCCTCTGGCATGTGGCACATTGGGAGACATAAGTAGCTATGTCTCTCTTCATGTTTGGCCACCAGAAGTGAGTCTTCAAGCCTTTATACATTTTCTCACTTCCTAGATGGATGTTTAGCTCACTTGTCTGAGCTCCTTCTAGTATTGCATTCCTGAGCTTTAGTTCTTTAGGCACATAATTTTGGTGCTCGAAGTACAATATTCCTTGCTTGTAAGCAAAGGATTCAAACAAAGAACCTTTTTCTTCTCCGACAATCTTTTTCAACACAGGATTTGTCTCTTGTGCCTTTTAGAATTCTTCAATCCATCTATACTAGATTGTCAATGTGTAGACTCCCACTTTTCCCACTTATGCCATAGGCATAGTAGATTATTCCATTCATCATGATCAGCTTTGGATCCTCATTTCAAAAGACCTATTTATTTCCTACTCAAGGCATCTACTACTAAATTGCCTTTGCCTTCTATGTACTCCAAACTGCAGTCATAGTCATTAATGTAGTCTAACCATCTTCTTTGCCTAATATTCAACTCTTTCTGAGTGAACAAGTACTTTAGGCTCTTATGGTTAGTGTAGATCACAAAAGAACTACCCATCAAGTAATGCCTCCATTGCTTTAAATCAAAAATCGCTGCTACTAGCTCTAGGTCATGGGTAGGCTAATTTTTCTTATGTGGTCTTAACTACCTTGCCCATAAGCAATAACATTTCTATCTTGGATAAGTGCACAACCTAAGCTAGATCTAGATGGATTTGTATAAATGACATAGGGCTTGCTCGGATTAGGAAGAATCAATACTAAAGTTTCAATCAATATTTTCTTGATCTTTTGGAAACTTTTTTCTCATTTCTTAGTCCACTCAAACCTTTGACCCATCTTGGTCAGATGAGTAAGAGATGAGGCAATAATAGAAAAACCTCATACAAATCTTCTTTAGTATCGAGCCAATCCTAGGGAACTCTTGATTTCCATTACAATCTTTGCTCTTTCCCACTCATGCACTGTCTTGACCTTTTTAAGGTTTGCCATAAGGCCTTGTGCATTTGTAATGTGTCCTAGGAAAGACACTTCCTTTGTCCAAAATTGGCATTTAGATAACTTGGCATAAAGCTGATGATCCAATAATGTCTTTAAAACAATCTTCAGGTGATGTTCATGTTCATTTTCATCCTTGGAATACACTAGGATTTTATCAATGAACACAACCACAAATTTATCCAAATGTGGTTTGAACACCTTGTTCATCAGGTCCATGAAAGCAACTATGGCATTAGTCAAACCAAATGGCATGACTACGTGCTCATAATGCCCATATCTGGTCCTGAATGTTGTCTTAGAAATATCTTCTTCCTTTACTCTTACTTGAAAGTATCCAGATCTCAAATCTATCTTGGAGAATATCTTAGCTCCCTTGAGTTGATAAAAATAGATCCTCAATCCTAGGGAGTGGATACTTGTTCTTGATTGTCCTACATTAAGCTTCCTATAGTCAATGTATAGTCTCAATTATCCATCCTTCTTTTTCACAAAAAAACTGAAGCTCCCTACAGTGAAACACTTGGCCTTATGAACTATTTTTGAAGAAGTTCATCAAGTTGTTTCCTGAGCTAATTCATCTCTGTGATAGGCATTCTATAAGGAGGTATGGATAGTGGACTAGCTCCTGGTTATAGCTTGATCTTAAACTCAATTTCCCTTAGTGGAGGAGTACCTAGTAGGTCCTTAGGAAAGATGTCTGGAAAGTCTTTCGTTACAGGTATTCTATACACTTCCTCATCACAGTCTAATCCATTAAATGCATAACAGTAATCAGGCTCAGAAATCACAAGTATCTCATCTAGTACCTCTAGTTCCATGTCATGCATTCCATACACTAATTTCTTAAAATTCACTAATGCATACAATTCACCATCAGGCAATGTGATTTCTCTTTTAGCATAATCAATTATTTTGCTATGAATAGCAAGTCAATTCATAACTAATACTATATCATGCTTAGGAATGTCCAACACTAGTAGATTAGTCATATCCTTAGTCTTTCATACTACTAGCTCACAATCCTTAGCTAGTTCATTATGGGAAAGACAATGACTACCTACTGTTTTCACTAACGATATACTAAGCATGATTTCAATAGGTAAATTCACGGTATCATCCAATTTCCTGACCATTATGGACATAAATGCACTAGTATCAAACAGAACACTAACAGGCATACCATTTAGGTAGATGTTACCTCTTAGTGGTCCTCCCTATTGTGGTGTCTCTGGTTTCTCCAATTGGAACACTCTGCTAGCTCTTTGCACTAGAGGACATGGCATTGGAAGAACTGGTCTTTGCTGTCCCTGATTAGGTGCTCCCCTCTCTAGGCCATGTTCTAGTGGGCCTTGCTGGACCTAGGTCTTTTGGCTTTCTTCCTTGAGCATATGGGCAGTCCTTGATCTAATGATCCATGGCACCACATCTAGTTCTAAATGTTTCTATTCCAAACTTGTTATAAATGTTTCTATTCAAAACAAGTTATGAATGTTTCTATTCCAAACTAGCTGTGAATGTTTATATTCTAAACTAGTTGTGAATATTTCCATTCTATTCTAAACTAGTTGTGAATGTTCTTTTCCAAATAAGTTGTAAGTGTTTCTATTCTAAAGTGGTTGTGAATGTTTCTATTCCAATCATGTTCTAAATGTTTCTATTCCAAACAAGTTGTCAATGTTTCCATTCCAAACAAGTTGTGAATGTGTTCTATTCCAAACTTGTTATGGTTCTCATGACTAGAAGCTTGTTTGAGGAAGGTAAAGTATTTAAAATGTAGTTTAGAACCTTTTTTCAAGTTCACAAAACAAGAATAAATAGGTTTAGTGAAGTTCACTAAGTTTCAAAAAGGTTAAGGCACTGAATAGGATTCGGGGGCAAAATGATAACTTTGTGTCTTGAATAGCCGGGCATGGTCCTAAGTGTTGAAAATGGGTTTCATAAGCTAACTTTTACCTTTAAATCAAATTTTGTTCAAATAAACAAGATTTGACCGAGGTTGACTAAGGTTACCAAAGGGAAGGGAGTTGTTTGTAACTCTTTAAATACTTTAGTGGCTTGTGAGATTTTGAGGCCATAAAACTTGGTAAAGGATGGGAGGTGCCATTTTCATGCTAAACCTAAGTTCATGCTTCTCTCTACCATTTCTTTATCAATTCAGGCCCAAAACCAAAGGATTTTGGTGAAAATTGAAGCTACCAAGGGTGTTTACGCTATAAGAAGCTTGTTCTATGAAGAATTTCATGTTTTTTGCGCTTTGAACCTTGTTTTCCTCCATCCCTTATTTTTGATGTGGGGTAACACTTGTGTTCTTAGTGAATTCTTGTTTGTTAGCTGATTGGGAGCTTGGCTTTTGGTTAGAAGTTACTAATTATGTGTTTTGTGCTTTTGTTTGCTTAGAACCAGGAAGAACTTTGCAGAACTTGTGTTTTTGAAAAGAGGTTGCCTGTTTCTTGCTTGTGAGATGAAGTTAAGGTAAGTGAGTTATATGTTGAAGCTTGATTAATGCTATTGAGTTGTGTTTGGTTGATGAAATCAAGTAGTTTTGCCAATATCATTAATTAGTGGTCTAGTTTGATCATGGTGGGCTGCTAGGTTTCTGGAGATTGGAATGACGTTATAATACATCATAGGAATGCTTCTAATAGTTGGTTATGATCTTTCCAACAAGTTTTATGTGTATGTAAAGTTTGAAGGTCATCCAAGCATCTTTAGTATGTTTGGTATGTTACCTACTCTGGGGTACTCTAGTTTTGGTGCCAAAATTATGCATTTATAACTCCCAGGGTCGGTATGTTCTGTAGACCATCAAAGCACTACATTAGTGTGCACACCCAAGTGGCCCTCTTAGGCACTATGTAAATGCATGCATATTAGTCCAACCATTGCACACATATTCACATTTTATGCACACCATCTCAATAAGGAAGGAAAACACTAGCACAAGTCTTAATCTTGGCTACGACACATTAGGCAGTCTTGTTAAGTTTAAGTAACCAGCCACTACACCAACAACTTCTCAAAAAACATGTATTAATCTAGCCACTTACCCCCTACTTTTTTAATTCATTATCAAGTAGAGACTTAAACCAAATGAGGGAATTTTATTTTACATTAGCAGCCCATCTATGGACCAAGTTATAGATTTTTTAAGCTGGTTACAAAATTCTGACCAAATGTACAGTAAGTCAGCCAAATTTGCAACGTCATAACTTTGGCTATAGGGCTCCAAATGCAAAAATTCTAAAGACCATTAAATCTCTTGATGTGGTCTAGTTGTGGTCAAAATTACACACCAACATTCATTCTACACAAGGAGAAATAGAACTTTGAGGGCAAGGTCAAAATTCTGTCCACTTTCTGACCATTTTGCCCATACAAAATTTCGTAAGTGTGCAAACACTTCATTCACAAGGGGCAGGCCTTCCAAGGCTTTCCCATACATGTACAATACACATAGGAATTACATTTCTCCTACATCTAGCAAGTTTAAGTGGTCAAAATAGGATTTACAAATAAGCAGCCTATCATTCACACTTAGACAGCTTCTGCACCACATTCACATACATAGCAAAACAGTCCTCAAATGTTCATATACTTGTTTCAACTTTACTTGTCTTACATGTACATGAATCCATGCACTACATAATGGCCTTAACTTAGCTGAAACACGCACCCAGGTTACAAAAGAGCTTTAGACACAATGCACTCTAGAAATAGGATGCTGGATAGCTGCTGTGTAACATAGTAAGTACCATCACTAAAAATACCAAATGTGCTCCTAAAATGACCAAACTCTCTAGATCATAACTAGATACATGGAAGTTTAAGTAACTAAAAATTTAAAAAAAAAATTGAAGCACAAAGGTCAATTTGATTTTGATGTTTCTATTGGACCTAAAATGGGTAGATTTGAGGGGTGTAAGTTTCATTGTGAAACTTAGTAAGGAGAACACTTATGGTCTTAAGGTAATGTAACCCTTCGTATCACCTTCATCAAAAGACACTAAAAATAAAATAAAATGCAATGCAAATATCCAATATTGGGCATCCAAATGCAGCAACCAAACACAAACAATAAACACATGTATGCGACAACAACAATTAACATTGGTTAGTCCATAAAGCATATAATAAACATAAGCAAATCACTATGGAAGCACTCCTCAACCATAGGCTTCATCTTAGAAGAGTTTTAACACTAGTTAGTGCTAACTTTGGGCTCTAGATACCCCAAATTTTACTGCCATCACTATGAACTTCACACTATTTTACAAAACCTTCACTAAGTGTACTCCGCTCACTAAGCTTGGTTCATCAAGCTCATGGCTCTCTTCCAAACCTAGCCTTACCTCCATGGATGCTTGAAAATATAGTAAATATTCCATGAGAGCAAAATAACTCTTTACCTTAAGTGTATGCTAAAATTGGAGCTTGATCCTAGGTGCACTCAAGTCTTAGTACCAAATAGCTTCCAATTGCCCTTTCTGGCTGTCGATTGCTTCTAGCTTCAACCTTGGTGGTATGGTGGCTTTGGAGGAGCTATAAAGGTGGAGGTGGTTGGTGTGGGTTGAATATGGGGTAAGCAAAGAAGAAATTGGCTACTTTAAGAGGCTTAACCAAGCATTAGTGCACTAAATACCATTAATAGACCTAATCAGGCTTTATGTCATTTTCCTTACTTCTAAACCGTGGTTTCTTTGCCTTAAACTTGTGGCCCACATTTAACCATCCTTATCTTGCTTTGGCTTCCTTTTCTTGAGTGGGATATGTTAGCCACTACGGGTAGTCCAGTTATGGTGCCAAAACTGTGCATTTAAACTCCCAAGATTGGTGTGTCCTGTAGGTCATCAGAACAACACCCCTAGTGTACATACTCAAGTGACCCTCTTGAGCACTATGCAAATACATGCATATTGGCCTAACCATAACACACATATTTACATTTATGCACACTATGGCAGCTAAGAAGGAAAACACTAGCACATGTCTTAGTTTTGGCTTCCACACATTAGGCAATCTTGTTAAGTTCTAGTGACCAGCCACTGCACCTGTAACTTACACTAATAAACTGTATCATTCTAGCGATGTACCCCCATGTTTTATTTGTTCCATTATCAAATAGATACTTAGATAAAACCAAGGAATTTTGTTTGACATCAATAGCCCACCTATGGACCAAGTTATGGATTTTTTAAATTGGTTACAAAATTCTGACTAAATGAACAGTAACTTAGCGAATTTTGCAATGTCATATCTTTGGCTACAAGGCTCAAAATCCAGAAATTATAAATTCCAGTTAACCCACTAGATGTCCTCTAGGTGTGATCAAAATTTCAAACCAATTTTCATTCTACACAGGGAGATATTAAACTTTAGGTACAGGGTCAAATTTCTGACAACTTTTGAACCATTTTGGCCATACAATTTTTCATAAGTGTGCACCCACTTCATTCACAAGGGGAAAACCCTCCAAGGATATCCCATATATTTCCATTACACAGAGGAATGCTCTTGCATCTAGCAGCTTTATGTGGCCAAAACAGAATTTACAAGTAAGCAGCCTATCATTCACACTTAGGCAGCTTTGCACCACATCACTTACATAGCTAAAACATTACTCAAATTTTCACATACTTGTATCATATTACATGCACTACATGTACATACATAGATGCACCACATAATGGTATTAACTTAGCCAAATACACACCCTAAATTACAGGAGTGCCTGAGATAGAATGAACTCCAGAACAGGATGCTGGACAGCTGCTGCACAACACAATAAGTGCCACGATTAAAAATACCAAATGTGCTCCTAAAATCACCAAAAATTCCAGATCAAAGATAGACATATGGAAGTTCATGTACCTGAAATTTCAGATAAAAAATCAAACCAAAAAGGTTATTTTGATGGTGATCTTTCAGCTGGACCTGAAATGACAGAATTGAGGGGAGTAAGTTTCATTGAGAAACTTAGTAAGGGTAACACTTGGATTCAATAGGCAATGTGACCCTCATTAAAATATGCATCCAAATACACTAAAACACAAAAACCACAATGCATATATACAAGATATAGCAATCAAATGCAGCAGCCAAACACAAACAACAAACACATGAAATGTGGCAGGAACAACAACCATAGGTTAGTCCATAAAACACATAATAAACATAACCAAATCACTATGGCAGCCCTCCTCAAGCTAATGCTTGGTCTTAGGAGGATTTTAACAATAGTTAGTACTAACTTTGGGCTCTAGAAACCCGCATTTTACTGCCATCTTTGTGCACTTCACACTAGGTCACAAAACCTTCAATAAGTGCACTCCCCTCACTAAGCTTGGGTCATCAAGCTCATGGCTCTCTTCCAAGATCAGCCCAAGCTCCATGGTTGCTTGAAAATATAGAAAACAACCCATGAGAGCAAGAGAACCCTTACCATGATGGGTATGCTGAAATTGGAGCTTGATCCTAAGTGCACTCAAGTATTAGCACAACATTGCTTCCAATTGCCCTTTCTTGCTTTCTTTTGCCTTCAATTTCAATCTTGGAGGTATGGTGGCTATGGAGGAAGTATGGCTCTATTCTTGGGCAGGATGAGGACGAAAATGAGAGAGGGATAAGTGATTTGGCCACTTATTTGGCCTTTAAATGAGCTTAAGGGCACAAAATACACTTAAACAAGCTTAACATTGCTTTATGTCATTTTCCTTCTCACTAATTATGGTTTTCTTGTCTTAAACTCATTGGTACACATGTTCCCAACATTTTTAACTAATTATCAAGTCTTGGCTGCCTCCCCCATGGTGGGATAACCCCACAATTCCACCCTTAGACTTAAGTCAAAAGCTTGAACACCTTAAGGTTTATACTAGGACATTTAGGTTCTTATTGCCTTTAGTGTTTCCTTTCTCCAAACTTGTCTTCCATGAGTAATTTGGTCCTCCAATAGCACTTTCATACCATTTATATCCTTCCCATAACTCTTGAAGTCTCTTTCTTGAGAGTTTTGCAATTGAGTACCCAAATTTCCAAAACCTTACAAAAAAATTCATTTGTTGCTTGACAAACAAGCAATCCTTTAGGCTTTTCTTGGGGGCCAAGTTACCAACTTGGAACACTTTTAAGGAGGTGTTGATCATGCCTTTTTCCCTCACACTTCAATCATTATGGTGAGAATTACACAATATAATGGTTTTTAGCCATTATGACACACTTGTAATTCTCCCATTTTGTGAGGTGGTAGTCCAAAATGCTTCCGTTTGACATAAGTCATAAGCATAAACAACCAAAGACTTGCACTAGGACACTGAAGTCCTTCAAGCCCCTTATGCTTTTGTTTGTCCACAATTGTCTTCCATAAGCAATTTGGTACTCCAATAGCACTTTCATACCATTCCTATCCTCCCCATAACTCACCAAAGCTCTTTCTTGAGAGTTTTGCAATTAAGTACCCAAATTTCCAAAGCCTTAAAAAAAAGTCCATAGGTTGGTTGACAAACAAGCAATCCTTAAGGCATTTCTTAGGGCCCAAGTTACTGAATTTGAACACTTTTAAGGGGGTGTTGACCACACCATTTACCTCTTACACTTCAATCACTATGCTGAGAATTACACAATTTGTTACACCTTCACAAAATGGAAAAATTATAGCATAAGGACCTAAACTTATATGCTTTAATTTTCCCCACAGTGCATGATTTATGAAGTGTAAAGTATTCAATATAAACCCCCCTTAAGTGGCAAAACAATGATAGCTTGGTCCTTAAGAAAACATTGGCATGCCGCCTAATTTTCAAGTAACCTATGGACTAAATTGTAAGGTTACAAAAGTTGGGTACACAATTGCACAAATTTCTAAATATGGCTATGGAAAGGACAGGGAGGGAATTATGAAGAAAGGACATGGATGGAATTAAGGATATTATTGGGGACCAAAGTGCTTAAGAAGGCAAAGTTGATCATTTATGGCATAACGCCAATTAATGATCCAAGTGTCCACCTTTTCATCTAAAAGCTATAATTACCTTTGAAAAGGTTCAAGGTGGTCAAAAAAATCATTTTCCCAGCTAAAATAGCATGGTATAATCTGTCCAAGTGTTTGCCAAAGTTTCAAAAATTTCCATATATGCCACCAAGGTCAAAATGATGTATAAACGAAGAAAAATCTTCATTTTCTTGCCATTTCCTCTAAATTTTGTCGCCCAGCAGCCAAGGGTCCTTCCTTAACTTTCTCCACCATCCTCCACAGCCACCATACCTTAAGAAAGCAAGATGAAGCAAGAGAAAGCAAAAAAGACATCAAAGAGTGCAAGAAAACCTATTTTTTGTTCTATTTTGGGTTTTCAGATTTCATAGCCAAAGGTAAGGGTTTTGTAAAGCTTCTTGGATCGTTTACTATATTTCCAAACATCCATGAAGCTAAGACCGTGCTTGGAAGAGAGCAAAAAGTTCAAGGAACCAAGTATGGGTTAAGGGGAAAGAAGCATGGCAAGGTTTCAGCCTTAGTGTTACCATGCTAAAGATGGTAGCAAGAAAGAAGGGTTTCTAGAGCCCAAGTTAATACTAAATAAGACCTAAAAGACTCCTAAGACTAGGCAAAAGCTTTAGGAGGGCTTCCATAGTGATCTTATTGTGATATCTCATTGTTTTATTCAATGACTATGGACTAACCCTAATGTATTATTACTGCCAGCATTACATGTGTTTGTTCTTATGTTTGTTGGTGCATATGGTTGCCATATTTGTGTGTATGTGTTGTTTTTGTATGTTTTTATGTATTTGGATTTCATGTGGTACGTTTCTATGGAAGACTTTACATTGAAAGCCCTTACAAAGTTCTTTACAAAGAGCTTACTCCCCTTTCTGTCCATTTTCAGGAACACCTAAAAGAGAACATTCAAACTAATAGTTCTAGTTTGATTTTTCTTGTGAAATTTAAGGTACATGAACTTAAATATGTCTAGTATTAAACTGGAGTGTTTCATGATTTTTAGAGCACATTTTCTAATTTTTGTGCTGGTACTTTCTGCCTTATGGAGCAGCTGCCTTTTGAAGTTTCTGGAGGGCATTGTGTTTGTAAGGCTCTCCAAGAAGCTAGTGTACATACCCAACTAAGATGGCACATATGTATGATGAACCTATTCATGTGAATACACTATGGATGGTGTATGGATGATATATCAAGCAATAAAATGATGATTGAGGTTGAATGTTCAATTCTGTCCATTTTGCAACTCATTAGCTGTTCCAAAGAAAATTATGTTTAATGTTTATGGAATGCCTCTAAATTTAAGGGAATGACTTTACCAAGTGTTTAATACATGTAATAACCTGCCCATGTAGGTTTTGGATCTGGAAATGAAGTGTGTGAATCTTATGAAATTTTGTTTGGGCAAAATGGTCATAAAGTAACCAGAATTTTGACCTGCACCTAAAGTTCCATAACTCACTGTGTAGAAGGAATATCGGTATGAAATTTTGACCACACCTAGAGTACATACAGAGGTTGAACTGGATTTAGAATTTCTAAATTTGGAGCCCTGTAGCCAATGATATGACATTCCAAATTTGGCTAAGTTATTGTTCATTTGGTCAGAATTTGGTAACCAACTTCAAAAATCCCCATAGGTGGGCTTTTGATGTAAAACAAAATTCATTGGTTTGCTCTAAGTCTATACTTAAAAATGGAACAAACAAAACAGGGGATTACATCGCTAGAATAATACATTTTATTAGTGGAAGTTACAGGTGCAGTGGCTTGTCACTAGAACTTAACAAGATTGCCTAATGTGTGGAAGCCAAAACTAAGAATTGTGCTGGTGTTTTCCTTTTTAGCTGCTATAGTGTGCATAAATATAAATAGGTGGTTATGGTTTGACCAATATACATATATTTGCATAAAGACCAAGAGGGCCACTTGGGTAATATAGTGAGCATTGTTCTGATGGCCTACAGAGCGTGCATAGGTCCTAGGAGATTGACACATTAAATATTGTCACTGTATTTAAGCTCTCAGAGTGGTAACACAATCTAATGGTTTTTGACCATTATGCCACACTTTCTAATTCTCCCATTTTTGTGAACATTCTTGTCCCCCTTAAAAATTTTGGTCCTCCAAAACTTCCTTTAGCTTCAGGTATTCTATAGGATACCTATCCATAAGGTCTTTCTCAGTTTCCCAGGTTGCTTCCCTTTCAGAGTGGTGTGACCATTAAAGGTTAACCATGGGAATGAGCTTGTTTCTTAACCTTCTGGTATCCTTGGCTAATATAGCTATAGGTTTCTCTTCATATGTCAAGTTAGGTTCCAACTGTATGTCATCCACTACAGTTGCATGCTTTGTGTCCTTGATAGCATCATCGATATACTGCTCCTAAAAAAGCTAAGTGAACTCTGGCCAGCTCATTTTTGTATCTTTTCTTGGCCTTATATCCTTCTGGATAGCATATCTATCTCTGCTATTTCTCCACCACATCTCTGCACTACTTACCAAATTGTAAGTAGCCAGTGACACCTTCCTGGTGGAGTTGAGTCACATCCTCTCAAACATATTTTCTATGAAGATTAACCACTCCTCAACTCTTTCTGGTTCTACTCTTCCATCAAATTGTGGAGGCCTTAGTCCTTGGACCCTTCCCAACAGTTTGACCACATCCAAGCCTTCCAGATCCTCTGCTCTTTGTCTGCTGGATTTGTGAGACTCCTCAGTATGGTGATGCTCTCAATGCCTTCTCTTGCCTCTGCTCTCATTAGCTTCCTCAATCTCATTCTTGGTGGAGGAATGGTCATAGATTGAAGGATTACTCCTGGACACCTGACCAATCTCAGATCTCACTCTTCTTCCTCTAAAATTTCTCCTATCTTCATCTTCCACCTCATCAACTTCATCATTTCTATTTCCCAATCTTCTAGAAAGAACTTGTTCAGATGTGTTCCTAGCCTCCTTCTCTGGTTGCTAATGTGCACTCTGAACTGGTTCAGCTGATGCTTGTCACACCCCACACAGGCCCCAGCCTATGCACTCTCAGTGCCACTCACCATTTCTACCCAAGAGTTGTTTAAACACTCTTATGTTCAGGTGTTATTAACTACCTTTTATTTCGGCCATTGCTGGTTAGGTAGTTTTTAAGTCTTATTTTCTTAAGCTGAGGGCCTATGAGGCGCCCCAGGAGGCTTATGAGTTGATTAGAAAAATTACTTGTAGCTTAAGTAAGGCCCAACCACTAACTTGCAACACAAGGCAAGGCTGTAAATCAGTAACTTGCAATATAAGCACGGCATACACTTAGTCTTTTAAGTTTCTAGGATGTGTGCTCATCAAGTGTGCTACTCCGATGCATGTCAACAAAGAAGCCCATCTCATCAAGCTTTGGAAATCAATTTTCAAGTTCATGAACATTTGGTCAAGTAAAGAACATGAGAGTTTCCATTCATAAGGCACATCCATAACTACGTAAGCATAGCATAACTTGGCATTCAAGCATCCAAAATATTTACACGAAACCATGGTCCATCTGAGGCTAAATATACATAAAAGTAGCCTACACACAAGTACTATTTACTTGGCAACATACCAAGAGTACCCATTATCAAAAACTAGCCAAAGTTATGCATTACAACCAAGTTCACCTATAGTACCCGAGAAGGATCTTAAAGACTATATACATGACCATAGTTTGAAGTACAAGACCTATGAATAAGTTCATAGTCATGAAGGCAAACCACCAAACTAGTGCCCAAGAACACACATCCATCTCCACTACTAGACAAGTCCCACAATCTACTCAAAGCCTGTAAAACTTATACCTTAAGTTTTGGGCATAAACCATAAATATAAGACTTGTAAGTATAATTCAATTAAGCCAAGTTTCAGTTGGCACACATAGCTCAAGCAAATAGTAGAATAGTAGCACACTAGCAAGTAACCGAGCACACTATTCTAGCTCAATACCCTTTCCTGAAAATTCAAACATTATGGGCATGAGTTTGTACTCAGTAGGATTCACAAACGACCATATAAGGTCTGTTTAGTTAAGTACAAGACTTAACCTCCACTAGCTTAACTTAACCTACAAGAAAACATACAAAAAACAAAAACACAATATATACACATAATAACCGAGGCATTATATGAACATAATAATGATACCTACAAGTGGTTAGCACACACAAACAAACAATCAAGCACACAACTCACACACACACCACAAGTTCACAATTGGCCGAATACTAACAAGTGTCCACATACTGTAATTTGCACTTCACTTCCTCATTTGCACACACCAATCCACTAGAGCTCCAAATTATATAGTAAGTTGGCCCTACTCACTATGCATTCTAACACTTTCCATTAACTTGATTAGCTAATCAACTAACATAACCCAAAATTTCTGAATATGCCCATGAAGCAAACTAAGGTCATTTAGCAAAATATAACCATCACTTAGTTGCCTTAACTACTTGACAGAAGAATTACCAAGAATCCAAGTAGAATCATGAATCCTACCTCAATTTTGAGCTTGAATGGTCTCGGTTTTGCTTGAACTCTTCAAGACCGAGGGTGAACTTCAATCCTTCCTTTACTTCCTTTGAATCCAAGCATGATTATACTTTCAAGCTTTCATTCTCTCTTTAAACAACCAAGAACACAGTAGCAACCTTCCAAGAACAACAAGGAATGTCTCAGTTGCTCTTGAATGTCCAAGACTAAGCTTGAAAAATGAAAGAATGAAGTCACCTTATGCCTAGAACAAGGAAGCCAAGCTTTATTATACCTTCAAGCTTGCAATTCCCCTTCAATTTGCATGAAACCGGTAGCAACTCTTCATGAACTCCCAAGAACAATGCAAAGGTCTCAAGTTTCAGCCAAGGACACAAGTGAAAGGCTTTGACCGAAACTAATTTTTTAAATTTGCTAAGTGGGAGCATGCTAAATCTGGTTATGGCCACATGGATTCAATAATGGCTTAATGCCATTCTTACCCTTGAACTAATTTGCATGGCTCATTTAGCCCTTCAAGGATCCATGACTTCATTTTAGTCACTAAAACACATATTCATTTCGGCACTAACTTTGTTTCTTGGCCTACATTGGCAAATATAACTTAAAATAACCGAAAATGGCCATTTCCCCTTGCATGTTTCGGCCATTTAACCAAGATAATGGATCATTAAATAAACAAAAAAATGATGGCATAACTCTTGGTGGGAGACAAAACTTGACCGGTCATAACATGTGTCCAAAAAAACTACCAAAAGTTGGATTAATGCTCTACTTAGCCTTATACTAATTTGCATGGCTGAAAATGCTAGTCTAAACTTTATAGTTTCACTTGTAGCACTAGTTTAGGTGTACAATATGGCCCTTAAACTTTGTTTCATGCCATAAACAACATAGCCTATTTTTCCTGTGCACTTAAAACCCAAACTTTCTTGGTTTTGCACTTACACCCTTATCCGCATTTTCAATCAAGTCCCTCATGTCTATTTTGTGTTTTCTCTGTATTCTTGGCCTAAGCCAAGCACTGAGGGATTGTCCTAACAATGCTACTTGGACTCCTTGATGTTGTGCTTGAATCAATCCTACTAAGGTTTCATTGATTAGAGCTAAGTTTCTCTGAAGCTCTAACCAAACATGATGGTGCCCCCTGTTGGCCCTGATTCCCCTTTTCCTGTCCATTTTTTTTGTTGCCTGGGTTTAGCAGGAGGCCTTAGGGGCGGTTCCCATCTCCTTGTGGCAACCATGTTTACTTCCTATTCATGATTCATCATAGCGCACATATAAAGATGGTAGGTATTTTAATGGTACTTGACACTAGCGGCTGACCAAACTGAGTTCATGTATGTAGCTAGCATGCAAATGCAACTATATGTATATGTATAAATGATGCTCTAATCCAAACATCTATTACCCACTCCTGGGTAGTCTAGTTATGGTGCCAAAATTGTGCAGTTATAACCCCCAGGGTTGATATGTCCTGTAGGCCATCAAAACAATACCCTTAGTATGCATACCAAAAAGGCCCTATTGGGCACTATGTAAATGCAGGCATATTGGTCCAACCATTACAAAAAGATTCACATTTTGTGCACACCATGGTAGCAAGGAAGGAAAACAATAGTACAAGTCTTAATCTTGGCTGCCACACATTAGGCAATCTTGTTAAGTTTAAGTAACTTGGCATTGCACCCAAAACTTCCTCCAAAAAACTGTATTAACTTAGCCATGTACCCTAATGTATCTTTACTTCATTATCAAGTAAAGGCTTAAACCAAACTAGGGAATTTGATTTTACATCCATAGCTTACCTATGGACCAAGTTATAGATTTTTTAAGTTGGTTACAAAATTCTGAACAAATGAACAGTAACTTAGCCACCTTTGAAATGTCTTAACTTTAGCTACAAGGCTCAAAAAGTAGAAATTCCAAAGCCCAGTCAAACCTCTAGAGGTGCTCTAGGTAAGGTAGAAATTTTATACCAAGATTCATACTACATAAGGGGATGTAGAACTTTGAGTGCAGGGTCAAAATTCTGCCCACTTTATGACCATTTTACCCATACAAAATTTCATAAGTGCGTAAACATTTCATTCAGAAGGGATAAGCCCTCCAAGGCTTTCCCATACATGTAAAATACAAACTGGAATTACATGTTCTTGCATCTAGCCACTTTATGTGGTTGAAATAGAATTTACAAACAAGCTACCTATCATTCACACTTTGACAACTTGTGCACCACATTCACATACATACCAAAACAGTCCTCAAATGTTCACAAACTTGTTTCAACTTTACATTTATTATATGTACATGCATCCATGCACTATATAATGGCTTAACTCAGGTAAAACATGAACTAAAGTTACAGGAAAGCTTTAGACACAATGTACTCCAAAAATAGGATGCTGGACAGCTGCTACATAACACGATAAGCACCATCACTAAAAATACCAAATATGCTCCTAAATACACCAAACTTTTAAGATCATAACTAGATACATGGTAGCTTAAGTACCTAAAATTTCAGGTAAGAAATCAAACAACAATGTTTAGTTTGAATATGATCTTTTTGCTGGAGCTGAAATGGGTAGATTTGAGGAGAGTAAGTTTCATTGTGAAATGTAGTAAGGAGAACACTTATGGTAGCATATAGGTTAGCTGTACCTCCAAGCATGTTAAGTGTTCATAATGTTTTTCACATCAGTATGCTTAAGAAGTGTCTACTAGACACAAGGCATGCTATTATAGTGGAAGACATACAGGTGGAGCCTAACTTGACATATGAAGAAAAACCTATAGCTTTCTTAGCCAAGGATACTAGAAGGTTAAGAAACAAACTTATTCCTATTGTTAAAGTTCAGTGGTCACACCACTTTAAAAGAGAAACAACCTAGGAAACTGAAAAAGACCATATGGAAAGCTATCTTGAAGAACACTTGAAGTTAAAGGCTATTTTAGAGGACCAAAATTTTTAAGGGTGGGAGGATTGTTACCACCACGCAAAAATGGGAGAATTACAAGTGTGGCATAATGGTCAAAAAGCCATTATATTGTGTAATTCTCTTCATAGTGATTGAAGTGTGAAGGGAAAAAGGTATAGTGCACACCTCCTTGAAAGTGTTTCATGTTGGTAACTTCGCCCCCAAGAAAAGCCTTAAGGATTGCTTGTTTGTCATGCAACCTATGGACTTTTTTTTGTAAGATTTTGGAAATTTGGATACTTAATTGCAAAACTTTCACAAAAGAGTTTTGGAGAGTTATGTGAAGGATATGAATGGTATGAAAGTGCTATTGGAGGACCAAATTGCTTATGGAAGACAAGTTTGGACAAAGGAAACACTAAAGGCATTCAGGACCTCAATGTCTTAGTGTAAATATTAAGTTGTTCAAGCTTTTGACTTAAGTCAAAGTGTGAGATTGTGGAATTATCCCACAATGGGGAAGGTAGCCAAGGGTTGATAAATGGGTCAAAAATGTTGGGCACATGTGTACCAATTACTTTAAGACAAAAAAAGCATAATTACTGAGAAGGAAAATGACATAAAGAAACGTTAAGCTTGTTTGAGTGTGTTTTGTTCCCTTAAGCTCATTTAAGGCCATTTAAGTGGCCAATTCACTTTTTTCTCTCCCATTTTGTCTGTCTCCAGTCCAAGAACATATCCAAAATTCCTCCATAGCCACCACACCTTCAAACTTGCAATTGATTGAAATTGAAGGCAAAAGGAAGCAATTGTAAGCAAACTAGAGCTATTGCTTGGATACTTGAAGGATCGAGCTTCAATTTCAGCCTAGCCACTTTGGTAAGCGTTCTCTTGCTCTCATGGGTTGGTGTCTATATTTTCAAGCAACCATGGAGCTAGGGCTAAGCTTGGAAGAGAGCCATGAGCTTGATGAACCAAGCATAGTGAGGGGAGTGCACTTATTGAAGGTTTTGTGACCTATTGTCAAATGCACAATGATGGCAGTGAAATGAGGGTTTCTAGAGCCCAAAGTTAGTACTAACTAGTGTTAAAATCCTCCTAAGACCAAGCATTAGCTTGAGGATGGCTACCATAGTGATTTACTTATGTTTATTATGTGTTTTATGGGCTAAGCTATGGTTATAGTTGTTGTCGCATTTCATGTGTTTGTTGGTTGTGAATGGCTTCTGCATTTCGTTGTTATATCTTGTATATATGCATTGTGGTTTTTTTTGTTTTAGTGTCTTTGGATGTAGGTTTTAATCTAAGTGCTACCCTTACTAAGTTTCTCCATGAAACTTATTCCCTTCAATTCTGTCATTTTAGGTTCAGCAGAATGATCACATTCAAACTGACATTTTTGGTTTGAGTTTTGATTTGAAATTTTAGGTACAAGAATTGAAATTTTAGTTGTGATCTATAAATTTTGGTGATTTTAGGAGCATAATTGGTATTTTTAATGGTGGTACGTATTGTGTTATGGAGCAGCTTTCCAGCATTCTGTTCTAGAGTCCATTATTTCTCAAGCACTCCTATAAATTAGGGTGTATGTTTAGCTGAGTTAAGACCATTATGTAGTGCATGTATTCATGTACATGTAGTCTATGTAAAATGACAGAAGTATGTGAACATTTGAGTAATGTTTTGGCTATGTAAATGATGTACTGCAAAGCTATGTAAGTCTGAATGATGGACTGCTTACTAGTAAATTCTATTTTAGCAACATATGGTTGTTAAATCAAGAGAATGTATTTTCTATATGTAATGGACATATATGGGATAACCTTGGAGGGTTTTCCCCTTGTGAATGAAGTGTTTGCTCACTTATGAAATGTTATATGGGCAAAATGATCATAAAGTGAGTAGAATTTTGAGTTTGCACATAAATTTATATATCTCCCTGTGTAGAAACAATATTAGTCAGAGCTTTTGACCACACCTAGAGAACATCATGAGGTTGAACTAGGATTTAGAATTTCTGAATTTGGAGCCATGTAGCCAAAGGTATGACGTTGCAAAATTGGATAAGTTACTGTTCATTCATTCAGAATTTTGCAACCAATTTTCAAAATCCATAATTTGGTCCATAGGTGGGTGATTGATGTAAAAAAAAATTCCTTGGTTTGATCTAAGCCTCTACTTGATAATGGAGCAAATAAAGTAGGGGGTATATAGCTAGAATGGTACAATTTATTAGTGGAGGTTACAGGTGCAGTGGCTGGTCACTAGAACTTAACAAGATTGCCTAATGTGTGGTAGCCAAGATTAAGACTTGTGCTAGGGTTTTAGTTCTTTGCTGCCATGGTGTGCATGAAATGTGAATATGTGTATGATGGTTGGACCAATATGCATGTGTTTACATAGTGCCCAAGAGAGCCACTTGGGTATGCACACTAACGGTAGTGTTCTGATGGCCTACAGAACATTACCAATCCTCGGAGTCTAAATGCACAATTTTGGAACCAGAATTGGACTACCCTGAAGTGGGTAACAGAAGTTGGTATTAGAGAATGGTTTGTACATGTACATAGCATATAGTTGCATTGCATGCATCTACATACATGAACTCCATTTGGTCAGCTACTAGTGTCAAGTATCGTTGAAATACCTATGATCTTCATATGTGCTCTATGATGGATCATCGACACAAGAAATGAACATGGTTACCAAAAGGAAAGAGGAACCACCCCGAAGGCCTCCTACTAATTTTGGGCAACAAAGAAATGGATAGAATAGAGGGAATCAGGGTTATCAGGGGGTACCAAACCCTAATATGCCTTAGGTTTGGTTAGAGCTTCAGAGGAACTTAGCTCTAATCAATGATAACTTAATGAGGCTGATTCAAGCACAATAGTAAGGAGTCCAAGTATCTCTAGTAGAACAATTTTAGAATGCACAATAGCAACTAGAAAAGGATACTATGAACACATCTGAATATATTCTTTCTTGAAGCATCGATGATAGAAATGATGAAACTATTGAAGAAGATGAATATAGGAGAAATCCAAGAGGAAGAAGAGTAAGGTCTGAGATTGATCAGGTATCCAGGACCAATCCCTCAGTCTGACCGTTCCTCTACTAGGAATGAGATTGAGGAAGGCCATGAGAGAAGATCTAGGAGGCAGAGAGATCATAGAAAGTATCTCCACATAGACTGACATGGCCGTGCTTGGCCCCTGCCCAAAAAGCTTGTGAGAGCTAGTCTCAAGGTGTTTGCAATTGGCTAGTTGTATATGTGTACAGATTAAAATCCTGTGATACTAGTTGATTAACCTAGAATATGCAAAATGCATGCTCTTCATGCGTTGACTTGGATTAATAAAATTTCATAAGACATTGACTTGGCCAAAACATTTCCAAAGAAAATAAGTTTAGATAGCCAAAGCATACAAAATCATCATTTATGTGAGTTTACTGCATATAACAACTATGTGGGAGTATTCATACATAAAGTAGACTAATGCCCTCACCTAAGAGTAACCCTAGAGTTTAGGACTCTGCAAAACATAGACAATGGAGGCAACTAAGAGTACTATATATACAACCCTCAATTGAGATCTTCTTGAACTAACTCCCACCTTGGGTGCAAGTCATAGTGGCAAGTCACAAATGTCTTTGTCCATATGGTGCTAGGCTCTACAGCCAAAGAAACACTGTAATTACTACTATTACTTGACCAACAAGTTACCTATGTGGGCTAAAATCATAGAGATTCTCAACTGAAATACCTGCAACAAAAGCCACTACTGTGATAACCCTTAGTGGTTACCTGGCTCAACAACTTCAGAATTTGCATAACATAACTAGGGAGTGAGAATTTAAAAAATTCTCAGTAAGGGCCTTCACTGTACTTGTAAGAAAATTGCTAAGGACTCTACATATGATAGCATATGTAACCTATTATGAGCTCATACAGCTTAAGGGTCTGATATATGCATATACCTAGGTTCCTTGAGACCTCTCCTCATCTGGTCCTTGAACTACAAGGCATTGCCTTGTCTTCTAGTAAGCTTAGCTTGTCAGCCTAACTAGTGATAAATCACCAATTGACCCTCTCCCATTTATGTTGTACAGGGCACTATGGTGGGACTATTGTAGACTAGGCAATAAAGACCTTGTAGACTAAGTGCACTAAGGTTTCACCTTACAACCTCATGGCTAATGGCATGGGTAGGTCACTAAGGGTTCTAAACCTCTTACCCAAGCTAATCATACCTAGTTGTAATCCTTGGTAAACTAGTTTTCTTGCTTATGGTACAAGTAACCATAAAACTTTATAAAACTCAAGAAAACTCCTAGGTATTAAAGGACTTTTGAAATTCTCAGAGTACCCCCGGAATGCTTAGACCCCAGGTACCCTAAGAACCCCCTTAGGTCTCCCCTTGATCTTCCTAGCAAAACTTCAAAAATTCAGCCAACATGCCTGTGGCAATGCATCACCATAGTTGGTAATGCTCTACTAACTTTCCAGCATTAGCGACATGTCATCGGTAATGGTACAAAGCTGGTAACGCATTGCCAATCTGTGAAACTGTATAATTTTCCTAGATTTTGCTGCTATGAACTTTGGACACTTGCCAAACATATCAAACGTGCTTGGTTAGCCTCCAAACTTCACATACATGTAAAACATGTTGTATAGATCACAACCAACTATCACAAGCCAATCTATGATGCATTATAACATCATTCTAATCACCACAAACCTCATAGTTGACCATAATTCAACCATGCCCACTAACTAATGCTAATGCTATTGCTAGAACTACTCATTCCAATAGCATTAACTGAACTCAAAAACACAACTCCCTTACCTTAACTCTAAGTAACCAGCAAGAATCAAGTACTGTTCCAATCCACTAAGCTCACCAAAGCACCACCTAAGTTCTAAGCAAAACATAGGCACCAAACATCAAATTCTTGCTTTGTAACCAAAACCCATGCTCTGAATCAACTAATAAACATCAATTCAATCTAGAACACATTGGTTACCTCGTACTAAAAATAGGGGATGGGAGAAAACATGCTTCTAAGCTCCAAAACCATGGTTTTATGCTTGAAATGAGCTCCCAATGGCCTATATACTTATGATGGCTTCTCTTCTCACCAAGAACTTTGATTTCAAGCTTAATTGGGTGGAAAAATGAGGGTGGGGAGGATGAAATTTCGTTTATGGCAGCAACCAGTTCATTTTACCCTCTTATAAGCTTATTTTAAATCTAAGCCATCAAAGTATTAGACATAATACATTTAAGAACCCATCTTTTGCTAACCTTAGTTGTTCTTGATTAATCCTTGTTTATTTAAACTAAGTTTGGGTTAAAGTTAAAAGATAGGTTATAAAACTTCATTTTAACCACTCGGGACCTAGCCCGATTATTCAGGATGCAAATTTACCATTTTCACCGTAAACCTCATTTAGCGCCTTAACCTTCTTAGAACTTAGTGAACTTTGCAAAACTTTCCTATTCTTGATACGTAAACTTGAATTAAGGTTCCAAACATAATTTAGAGTACTTTATCTTTTTCAGGCATGCTTCCCACCACTAGGGCCATAACACAGAGGGCTCTCATAGATCCCGGAGACATAGATTAGAGGATCTAGAAGCCCTTGATGAAGTCAAACTATTGGAGAGGTTCCAAGGCCTAAGACCCCCATAGTTTGATGGAAGACCTGGGCCGGAGAGAGCTAATGAGTGGTTAATCTTCATTGAAAAAATGTTTGAGAGAATGCAACTAAGCTTAACTAGGAAAGTGTCACTCGCTACCTACAATCTGGTAGGCAGTGCAGAGATATGGTGGAGGAGCACCAGAGATAAATATGTTGTCCAGAAGGGTAGAAGGCCAGAAGGAGACTTGGAAATGACTTGGCTAGAGTTCACCCAGCTATTTTAGGAGCAGTGCATAAGTGATGCTATCAAGGATATAAAGCAAGCTGAATTTGATGCTCTAAGGTAGAGCAACCTTAGTGTCCTAGAGTATGAGCACAAATTCAATCAGTTGGTGAGGTATGCTTTTCAGTGTCATGGACTGGAGGAGTTAAAGGCCAAAAGATTTGTCAGAGGCCTAAAGTCAGACATTAGAAAGGCTGTCATACTTTTGGAGCAGTTACAAACTATGAAGTAGTAAAAAAAGCTCTATTAGTAGAGCAAGAGGAGTATGAGACTAAGTACTTTCCTAGTGGAGTAGGGGAAAGTAGTTAGGTAGGAGGCAAATAGAAAAAGCCACCACATGGCAAGGGAATTTCCAAGAATTCTCATCTTGGTGGTGAAGGCAAGGTTAAGGGGAAGTTACCTGATCTAAGGTGCCCAAAATGTAAGAAGTTTCATTGAGAGAAACCTTGCTATTTTGACACCCAAGTGTGTCTAGGATGTGGATCCATGGAACATTGGATCAAAGACTGCCCATAGGCTCAAAGATGGCCAGAAGACGAAGGTCCAATAAGGCCTATTAGGGCAAGACCTAGTGGAGGAGCACCTAGGCAGGGACAGCAGAGACCAGTTCCTCTAGTGCAAAGAGCTGGCAGAGTCTTCCAAGTGGAGGGGCCAGGGACATCACATTAAGGAGGAACACTAAGACATAACATTTACCTTAAGGGTATGCCTGTTAGTTTTCTATTTTGATACTGGTGCATTTATGTCTATAGTGCCTAGGAAATTTGTTAATGCCACGAAATTGCCTATTGAAATCATGCCTAGGATATCCTTAGTGAAAATAGTAGGTAGTCATTGTCTTTTCACTAATCACCTAGCTAATGATTGTCAGCTAGTAGTAGGAAAGACTAAGGTTATGACTAGTTTGATAGTGTTGGACATTCCTAAGTATGATTTAGTGCTGGGTATGAATTTCCTTGCTATGCATAACATAACAATTGATTATAGTAAGAGGGAAATCATGTTCCTTGATGGTGAAGTGTATGCATTAGTGAATTCTAAGGAATTAGTGTATGAAATGCATGGTATGGAGCTAGAGGTACTAGGTGAGATGCTTGTGATTTCTAAGCATGATTACTATTATGCATTGAATGAATTGCACTGTGATGAGCAAGTGGATAGAATACCTATAGTGAGAGACTTTCCATAAGTCCTTCCTAAAGACCTACTAAGTATTCCTCCACTAAGGGAAATTGAGTTTGACATCAAGTTGCAACCAAGAGCTAGTGCAATATCCATACATCTTTACAGAATGCCAATCACAGAGATGGATGAGCATAAAAAACAACTTGATGAACTTCTTGCAAAAGGGTTTATAAGGCCAAGTATTTCACCATAGGGAGCTCTTTGTGGGCCTTCCCAAGAAGCTTATAGGGACTTGTCCCACGCTAGTCGCAATTGGCTAATTGATTATATGTGCACTAGTTAAACCCTTTAGGCTTCTAGTTATTTAATCCTGCTATGCAATCATGCATGAGTTTACGCTTTGACTAATCAATAGAATAAAGAAACAACACTTAAAACATTGCCTAGGCATTTTTTGATAAAAACAAGTATCAAAACTGTCAAAGCATTCAAAGCAATTAAGTGGAATTAACTACACATAATCAATTGTGTGCAAGCACCCAAACAAGAGTAAACTATGCTCGCACCCAAAAGCAACTTTAGAGTAAATTACTCAACATGACCATTGGAGAAAAACTAGTGTTTTAAAACTAAACACTGAATGACTGTACTGAGATCTAGAACTAAGCTTCTACCTTAGAGCAAACTCCTAGTCGCGAAGCTTCACAAGGCCTCTCTTGTGCTTTACTTGCCTCTGTAGGCCAAAAAGATAACTGTAGTTAGTACCATAACTTAACCGACAAGTGACCCACAAACTAGAATCATAAAGATTCAAATAAACTAAATACGTGCTTACAAGCCTAAATACGTGCTTACAAGCCTAGCTCAACAACCCTCAATGGTTGCTAGCTCAATGACGCCCAAAACTACATAACAAAAAGTAAAGGAGTGAGAATCAAGGATTCTCAATAAGGGGTCTTCAACTTGTAAGAAAAATCCTAAGGACTTAACATATGAGAACATATGTAACTTGCTGTGAGCATTTACAGCATGAGGGTCTGATATATCTAGATATAACTAGGTCCCTTGAGACCTCTCCTCATCCTAGTCCTCATCATGGGGCATCACTCCATGCTTAGCAAGTTCTGGCCACTAACTTGCTCCCAGGAAGCCTTAGCTTACTCCCTGACGCAATAATGTAGCCTTCCCTTTGTTGTTGTGCAGGTGAACATGATGGATGCTCCTCGCTTGTGCTGTAAGAAATCCATTAGGTGTACTAGGCCTCCACATAGTGCCTCAAGTCCTTACACTTGGCTAGGTCACTTATATACTCTACCTCCACCCATTTAACCTACCAAGGTGTACTAGGCTTCCACTTGTACCTCAAGGCACGGCTTGGCTAGGTAACAAGTGCACTAAGCCTTCATCCATGGTGCTCCCTTATCCACATTACTTGGTTCACACTAGTAGAGTGGCAATGATCTACATTTGGTTGCTATATCTTGTATATATGCATTATGGTTTTTTGTGTTTTAGTGTCTTTGGATGTAGGTTTTAATGATAGTTACATTGCCTATTGAATCCAAGTGCTACCCTTGCTAAGTTTATCCATGAAAGTTACTCCCCTCAATTCTGTCATTTCAGGTTCAGCAGAAAGATCACATTCAAACTGACGTTTATGGTTTGAGTTTTGATCTAAAATTTCAGGTACGTAAACTGAAATTTCAGTTGTGATCTGGAAAGTTTGGTGATTTTATAAGCACATTTGGTATTTTTATTGGTGGTACTTATTATGTTATGTAGTAGCTGTCTAACATCTTATCATAGAGTCCATTGTGTCTCAGGCACTCCTATAACTTTGGCTGTATATTTAGCTGAGTTAGGACCATTATGTAGTACATGTATGCATGGACATGTAGTGTATGTAAAATGACGTAAGTATGTGAACATTTAAGTAATGTTTTGGCTATGTAAGTGATGTGGTGCAAAGCTGCCTAAGTGTGAATGATAGCCTGCTTACTTGTAAAATCTATTTTGGCCACATAAATTTTCTAGATGCAAGGAAATGGATTTCCTACATGTAATGGACATATATGGGGTAACCTTAGAGGGTTTTCCTTTTGTGAATAAAGTGTTTGCACACTTATGAAATTTTGTATGGACAAAATTATTATAAAGTGACCAAAATTTTGACCACACCTAGAGAACATCTAGAAGTTGAATTGGGAATTGGAATTTTTGAATTTGGAGCTCTGTAGCCAAAGATATGACGTTGCAAAATTGGCCAAGTTACTATTCATTTGGTCAGAATTTTGTAACCAACTTCAGAAATCCATAATGTGGTCCATAGGTGGGCTATTGATGTAAAGAAAAATTCCTTGGTTTGATCTAACGCTTTACTTGATAATGGAGTAAATAAGATAGGGGTTATATGGCTAGAATGATACAGTTTATTGCTGGAAGCTATAGGTATAGTGGCTGGTTACTAGAACTTAAGATTGCCTAATGTTTGGTAGCCAAGATTAAGACTTGTGCTAGTCTTTTTCTTTTTTGCTTCCATGGTGTGCATGAAATGTGAATATGTGTGCAATGGTTGGACCAATATGCATGTGTTTACATAGTACCCAAGCGGGCCACTTGGGTATGCACACTAAGGGTAGTGTTCTGATGGCCTATAAAACATTACCAATATTGGGAGTCTAAATGCACAATTTTCAGACTATAATTGGACTACCTTGAAGTGGGTAACATGTTCACAACTACTTGGGAATGGAAACGTTTACAACTAGTTAGGAATAGAAACAATCACTTCTTGTTTGGAAAAGATTTGTTTATAACTGGATTACAATGGAATAGAAACATTCATAACTTGTTTGGAATAGAAATGTTCATAACTAGTAGAGATTGAAATGGAAACATTCACAACTTGTTTGGAATGGAAACATTCACAACTTATTTAGGATAGAAATGTTCACAATTTTTTTAGAATAGAATAGAAACTTTCACAACTAGTTTGAAATAAAAATATTCGTAACCTGTTTAGAATGGAATGGAAACATTCACAACCAGTTTGGAATATAAGCATTAGCAACTGGTTCAGAATGGATTGGAAATATTCACAACTAGTTTGTAATGGAAACATTAACAATGTGTTTGGAGCAGAAACATTCACAACTAGTTTGGCATGGAAACATTAGCATTGTGTTTGGAATAAAAACATTCACAACTAGTTTAGAATAAAATGGAAACATTCACAAGTGGGTTGGAATATAAACAATCATAACTTCGTTGGAACTGAAGCATTCACAACTAGTTTGGAATGCAAACATTCACAACAAGTTTGGATTATAAGCATTCATAATAGTTTGCAATAGAATGGAAACATGCACCATAAGTTTTGAATATAAACATTCGTGACTTGTTTACAATGGAATGGAAACTTTCACAACTAATTTAGAATAGAAGCATTCACAACAAGGTTAGAATAGACATATTCACAACTAGTTTAGAATGGAATGGAGACATTTACAACTAGTTTAGAATATAATGGAAACATTCACAACTTGTTTGGAAAATAAATATTCACAACTAGTTTAGAATAGAAACATTCACCACTTGTTTGTAATAGAAACATTCACAACTGATTTGGAATAGAAACATTCACAACTTCTTTAGAGTGGAATGGAAACATTCACAACTTCTTTAGAGTGGAATGGAAACATTCACAACTAGTTTGGAATAGAGAAAATCACAACTAGCTTCGACTAGAAACATTTAGAACTTGTTTAGAATATAATGGAAACATTCACTACCTGTTTAAAGTAGAAACATTTACTACTTGTTTGGAATAGAAACATTCACAACTTGTTTGGAATAGAAACATTCATTACTTGTTTAGAATAGAATGGAAACATTCACATCTAGTTTTTAATAGAATGTAAATATTCACAACTTGTTTTGATATATTCAAAACAAGTTTCAAGAAGAAACATTCACAAGTAGTTTAGACTGGAATAGATACATTCACAAGTAGTTTAGAATAGAAACATTCACAACTAGTTTACCATAGAAACATTCACAACTTGTTTGGTAAATATTAGCAACTAGTTTAGAATACAAACTTTCACAAAAATTTTGAATGGAATGGAAACGCTCACAACTCGTTTGGAATAGAAACATTCACAACTTGTTTATAATGGAATGGATGTTAGTGTTGTGCCCAAAAGCCAATCATGAGATGATTGTATTTTTGCACATTAAGTCGTGATATTTTATTAAGGCATTAAACCAGTAATTATGTTCGTTGTTTTGTTTCTGCATAATGTAATAAACATAATTGCAACCCTAGAATAATGATATTCTTAAACGTCCCTAGTCTAGTATTATTGTGGAGCGGGTTGCAATAATACATAATGACTAGCATATGTGGAGACTAATATGAGATATGTAGTCTATATATGGGTACAAGTTGGAAAACTTGTGTACTGGACCGACCCAACAAGAGAACACTACATGGATCATTAGATGAGTGTCATAAGTGACTCTCATAGTGATCATGGTATATGTAGTCCTTCGACCTAAGATCATCAAGGTTCCCTACATGTGAGTCACATACTTTGATACTTTCCTTTGTTGCTCATAACTGAGTGAACTTGAAGGAGGTCATTGGGTATGCCACATATCATGCGGAGGGATTTGTATGATCAAGATGGGATTTGTCCCTCCCATGTAACAGGAGTGATATCTTCAGGCCCCTTGATAGAGTAAGACTTAGAAAAATGCATGGCCATGCTCGGATGAGTTGATATACGATATCAATGTCACCAGTTTAAGTTGGTATAGTTGGTAATCAAGAAACCAAAGATTGGGCTATACAAGAGTGACACATTCCATGTCTCGTGCTTAGTCTTGATATCTTGGACAAAGGGACAATGGCATATATCGAGGATGATCATAAAGGTTTAGTCGAATCATCGACAATCTTGTCACTTGGGTAGCAATGATGTATTGCTAGACACCGCTCATTGCTTATGATCATATATGTGATTTATGATCATTGCCAACGTGGTAAGAGCCTATTGGGTCGCACACATATAGCTATTTTGATCATTAGAGTGCATGGGCTAATATTTTGGGTTTTGGGTTCACAATAATTTCGTATTATTAATGGGCCCAATTGTTGAGCCATTATTAAGCTCGAAATTAAATCCTAATTGGATTAGGGCTTTGAAACCCATTAGGCCTCGAAGTTGAGTCTCACTATAAATACAACTTATAGTGAGAAATTCGCAGGTCTCCTTGCCCTAGCCTCCCAAAAGGACAGCCGCACGCTTCTCTTGTAATTCCTTGGAGGACGCAAGCTAGCACTACGAGCGCAAGAGAAACACATCTGCCGGGACATGGTGGAAGCATGGTGATCCCGAGAAGCTCGTGTGGATACCATAGAGAGCTTGAACACATCAACTGTTCAAGTTTTGTGATTCGACTCTACAGTTGAGTGAGAGATCTCAACCGAAAATTAGGTATGAAAATTTTTGAACACCCGGTTTACCCCATTTCACTTGGATCCTGGAGGGTTTCGGTTAAATTCCGCTACGCTGTTTGGCTCCCAAAACCCAACAATGGAACCATTATATTCTAATCTAGTTGAGAATGTTTCCATTCCACTCTAAACTAGTTGTGAATGTTTCTATTCCAAAGTAGTTATGGATGTTTCTATTCCAAACTAGTTGTGAATCCTTCTCTTCCAAACAACTTGAGAATGTTTCTATTCTTAGGTGGTTGTGAATGTTTCTATTCCAATTATACCGTAAATGCTTCCATTCCAAACAAGTTGTCAATGTTTCCATTCCAAACAAGTTGTCAATGTTTCTATTCCACATTTGTAACTTTTTAAATACTTTGGTGGCTTCTTAGGTTTTGAGGCTATAAAACATGGTAAAGGAAATGAGGGGTGCCATTTTCATGCCAAACCCGAGTTCACACTTTTCTCTACCAGTTGCTCATCAATTCAAGCCCAAAATAAAAGGATTTTTGTGAAAATTGATGCTAGCAAGGGTGTTTATGCTATAGAAAGTTTGTTCCATGAAGAATTTCATGTTTTTGGAGCTTGGAACCATGTTTTCCACCATCCCCTATTTTCTATGCCAGGTAACACTTGTGTTCTTGGTGAATTCTTGTTTATTAGTTGATTGGGAGCTAGGGTTTTGGTTAGAAGTAAGTAATTATCTGTTTTGTGCCTTTGTTTTTATGGAACTAGGAAGAACTTTATGGAACTTGAAATTTTGAAAAAAGGTTGCTTGTTTCTTGCTTGTGAGTTAAAGTTAAGGTAAGGGAGTTATGTTTCGAAGCTTGATAAATGCTACTGAGTTATGTTTGCTTGATGAAATCAAGTAGTTTTGGCAATAGCGTTAAGTAGTGGTCTAATTTGATCATGGTGGGCTATTACATTTGTGGAGATTGGAATGATGTTATAATCTAGGAAAGGAATGCTTGTGATAGTTGGTTATGATCTTTGCAACATGTTTTATGTGTATGTAAAGTCTAAAGGTCATCCAAGCATGTTAAGTATGTTTGGTAAGTCTTCAAAAGTTATAGTAGCAAAATTGGAAAATTCTGGGCATTTACAGGTATTGGCAACGTGTCACCAATACCCATGACGCATCACCAAGACAGTAAAAAGTTCAAGCATGTTCACTACTGTGGTATCACGTCACCATAGTTATGATGGCTAAAATTTCCCAATTTTGCAAGTACATTTGAGGGGGAGTCTAAGGGGGTTCATAGGGTACCCAGGGGTCTAAGTATTTTGAAGGTACTTTGAGGCTCCCAAAACTTCCCCGAGGCCTAGGAGTTTTCTTTGGCTTTTATGGTTACTTTTACGATAAGCAAGAAAACTAGGTAATAAAGGGTCACAACTAAGTATCACTAGCTTAGGTGAAACATTTAGTACAATAGGCAACCTAGCCGTGCAGTTACCCATGAGATTACGATGTGAAACCTTAGTGTGCCTAATGGGTCTTGTGGCCTAGTCGATAGTAGTCCCACCATAGAGCCCCCGTACAACATAAGGGAGTTTTAACTATTGATATATCACTGGTTAGGCTAGTAAGCTATGCTTGCTAGAGGACAAGGCTCTACATTGTAGTTTAAGGACTAGGTTGAGGAAAAGTCCTAAGGGACTGAGCTTTATGCACATAAGTCTAGCCTCAGGCTGTATGAGCTTGGAGGAGGTTACATATATTCTTATATATGTGGTCCATAGTAACTTTGTAGGGTTTCGGCAGCCAAATAAGCATAGCGGAATATAACCAAAACCCTCCAAGATCCAATTGAAACGAGGTAAACCGGGTGTTCAAAATTTTCATACCAAATTTGATTGAGATCTTTAACCCAACTGTTAGGTCGAATCACAAAACCTGCATAGTTGACATGTTCAAGCTCTCTATGGTATCCACACAAGCCTCTCAGAATCACCATGCCTCCACTACATCCCGGTAGATGCGTTCTTTTTGTGCTCACAATGCTACCTTGCATCCTCCAAGGAATGGCCAGAGAAGAGTGCGGTTGGAACTTTAGGGAGGCTAGGGAAAAAGCTACAAATTTCTTACTAGATGATGTATTTATAATGAGACTCAACTTCCAAGACTGATAGGTTTCAAAGCCCTAATCCACTTAGGTTTAATCTTGGCCTTAATAATGGCTCAAATTATGGGCCCATTATTAATACAAAATTATCATAAAACCATAACCCAAATAAATTAGCCCATTCACCCAAATGATCCAAATAGGCTTTATGTGTGCAACCTAATAGGCTGTTACCATGTTGGTAATGATCTAAATCATATTTATGATTATAAACAATGAGCAGTGTCTGGCAACACAACATTGCTTCCCAAGTCAAGATTGTCCATGATTCAACTAAACCTTTATGATCATTATCCATATATGCCATAGTCCCTTTGTCCAAGATATTAGACCAAACATGAGACATGTAATGTGTCACTCTCGTATAGCCCAATCTTTGGTTTCTTGATTACCAAGTAAACTAATTCAAACTGATGACATTGATGTTGTATATCAAGTCATCCGAGCATGACCATGCATTTTCTTAGTCTCACTCTATCAAGGGGCCCAAAGGTATCACTTCTGTTACATAGGAAGGACAAATCCCATCTTGATCATACAGAACCCTCTACATGATATGTGACATACCCAATGACCACCTTCAAGTTCACTCAGTTACAAGCAACAAAGGGAAGTATGAAAGTATGTGAGTCACATGTACGGAATCTTGATGACCTTAGGTCAAAGGACTACATATACCATGATCATTATAAGAATCACTTATGACACTCATATAATAATCCGTGTAACATTCTCATGGTGGGTAGGTCCAGTACACAAGTTCTCCTACTTGTACCCATATGTAAACTACATATCTCATATTGGTCTCCATATATGCTAGTCATTATGTATTATTGTAACCCACTCCATAATAATACTAGAGTAGGGACATTTCAGAATACTATTATTCTAAGATTGTAATTATGTTTGATTGCATTTCACAAAAACTGAATAACAAACATAATTACTGGATTAATTCTTCAATAAAATATCATGTCTCAATGTCCAAAATACAATCATCTCATGATTGGCTTTTGGGCATAACACTAACAATCTCACACTTGCACTAAAGTTAGTTGTCCATGTATCTAATACTGATAGACCTAGAGTGGCTATCATGCTTCTACTGCATAAAGGGTTTTGCCAGCAGATCAGCAATGTTGTTGTTTGTCAAAGTCCTACATGTGCTCACATCACCCCACTCGATGATCACCCTGATGAGATGATAGCATTGGAGTATGTGTTTAGATTGCTGGTGAGATTGAGGTTCCTTAGCCTGTGTGATTGCTCCATTGTTATCATAATAGAGCTCTATCAGGTCAGCAATGCTTAGAACTACTCCAAGTTCTGCAATGAACTTCTTGAACCAAATTGCCTTATTCACAGCATCAGTGGCGGCAATGTACTCAGATTCTATTGTAGAGTCTGCTACAATCTCTTGGTTTGAACTCTTCCAGCTCATAGCACCACCACCAACATAAAACACATAACTGGATTGTGATATAAAATCATCCATAGCAGATTGGAAGCTAGCATCAGTGTAACCCCATACAACGAGCTCATGCTTGCCCCCAAAGACTAAGAATGCATCCTTAGTCCTTCGTAAGCACTTAAGGATGTTCTTAACAGTTGTCCAATGACTATTACCAGAGATCAATTGGTACTTGCTCGTCATGATCAAGGCATACGAGACATTGGGATGAGTACATATCATGGCATACATGATAGATCCAATTGCTTATGCATATGGAATCTTACTCATGCGCTCTCTCTCCTTAGGTTTACTCGGACACTGAGATCTAAAAAAATTTATACCATATGACATGGGCAAGAGTTCTTTCTTGGAATCTTGCATGCTAAACCTCTTTAGCATCTTGTCAATTTATGCCCTTTGACTTAGTTCAAGCAATTTTCTAGATCTATCTTTATAGATCCTAATGCCTAACACATAGGCTGCTTCACCCAAGTCCTTCATAAAGAAACATTTCCCCAACCACGTCTTCATAGACTGTAGCTTAGGATTGTCATTCTCGATGTGTAGTATGTCATCTACATATAACACCAATAAGACAATAACACTACCACTAACCTTCTTGTAAACGCAAGGTTCATCTTCAATTTTGATAAAAGTGAACTCCATGATTGTTTCATCAAAATGAAGATTCCAACTCTAAGAACTTTGCTTCAGTCCATAAATGGACCTTTGTAACTTGCACACTTTATTGGCATTCTCAGCCATGACAAAACCGTCATGCTGTGTCATGTGCACATCCTCAAGTAGCTTTCAATTTAGGAACACAGTTTTGACATCCATTTGCCATATCTCATAATCATAGTGTGCAGCAATAGGCAATAAAATTTGGATGTATTTAAGGATGGCAACTCGTGAAAAAGTTTCATCATAGTCAATAGCATGAATTTGCTTGAAACTTTTTACAACCAATCATCCCTTAAAGGTAATCACATTACCATCCGTGTCCCTTTGTTGTTCTTGAATATCTTCGTGTTCTACTTTCCTCCCACTAGTTTTTTTAGAGATAAACTCTTTCTCTAGGAAAACAACAGTTCAAGCAACAAACACCTTTTGCTCAAAAGGATTGTTGAAATAGTAACCCTTTGCTTCTTTGGTGTTACTACCTCACAAAATGGGAGAATTACAAGTGTGTCATAATGGCTAAAAACGATTATATTGTGTAATTCTCACCATAATGATTGAAGTGTGGGGGGGTAAAAGGTATGATCAACACCTTCTTAAAAGTGTTCCAAGTTAGTAACTTGGCCCTCAAGAAAATCCTTAAGGATTGCTTGTTTGTCAAGCAACCTATGGACTTTTTTGTAAGATTTTGGAAACTCGGTACTCAATTGTAAAACTCTCAAGAAAGAGATTTGGAGAGTTATGAGAAGGATATGAATGGTATGAAAGTGCTATTGGAGAACCAAATTGCTCATGGAAGACAACTAAAGACAAAGAAAACACAAAAAGGCATATAGGACCTAAGTGTCCTAGTGTAAGCCTTATGATGTGTATGGTTTTGACTTAAGTCAAATGGAGCAATTTGGAGTTTTCCCACTATGGGTGAGGCAGCCAAGGCTTGATAATTAGTCAAAAATGGTGGGCACATGTGTACCAATGAGTTTAAGATAAAGAGACCATAATTAATGAGAAGGAAAATGACATAAAGCAAGGTTAAGCTTGTTAAGTGTCTTTTGTGCCCTTAAGCTCATTTAAGGCCATTTAAGTGGCCAAATCACTTATCCCACTCAAGGGATGGCTGGCCAAAGCATGGCAAGAAAGTCAAATGTGGGCTAAGAAATTAAGACTAAGAAACCATGGTCTTGTAGCAAGGAAAATGACATAAAGCTTAATTAAGGCTATTAAGTGTGTTTTGTGCACTAAAGTCTTTATAAGTGGTTATCTTTGTCTTTATCTCCCACATTTGGTCTCTTCCAGCAGAAAAAACACAGCATCTCCACCCCTACACTTCTTCCATAGCCACCATACCTCCAAGATTAAAATTGAAGGCAAAAGAAAGCAAGAAAGGGCAATTGGAAGCTATGTGGTGCTAAGACTTGGGTGCACCTAGGATCAAGCTCCAATTTCAGCATACACTCAAGGTAAGGGTTCTCTTGCTCTCATGGACTGTTTTCTGCAATTTTCAAACATCCATGGAGCTAGGGCTAAGCTTGGAAGAGAGCCATGAGCTTGATGAACCAAGCTTAGTGAGGGGAGTGCACTTATTGAAGGTTTTGTGACCTACTGTCAAGTGTACAAAGATGGCAGTGAAATAAGAGTTTTCTAAAGTTTCCTGGATTGTTTACTGTATTTCCAAACATCCATGAAGCTAAGACCATGCTTGGAAGAGAGCAAAAAGCTCTAGGAACCAAGTATGGGTTAAGAGGAAAGAAGCATGGCAAGGTTTCGGCCTTAGTGTTACCATGCTAAAGATGGCAGCAAGAAAGAAGGGTTTCTAGAGCCCAAAGTTAGTACTAACTACTGTTAAAATCCTCCTAAGGCCAAGCATTAGCTTGAGGAGGGCTGCCATAGTGATTTATTTAAGTTTATTGCATGTTTTATGGACTAACCTATGGTTATTGTTGTTGCTGCATTTCATGTGTTTGTTTGTTGTGAATGGCTGCTGCATTTGGTTGCTATATCTTGTATATATGCATTGTGGTTTTTGTGTTTTAGTGTCTTTGGATGCAGGTTTTAATGAGGATCACATTACCTTAAGAAACCAAGTGTTACCCTTACTAAGTTTCTCAATGAAACTTACTCCCCTCAATTCTGTCATTTCAGGTCCAGCTGAAAGATCACCTTCAAACTAACCTTTGTGGTTTGAGTTTTGATCTGAAATTTCAGGTACATGAACTTCCATATGTCTAGTTATGATCTGGAAAGTTTGGTGATTTTAGGAGCACATTTGGTATTTTTAATGGTGGTACTTACTGTGTTGTGCAGCAGCTGTCCAGCATCCTGTTTTTGGAGTCCATTGTGTCTCAGGACCTCCTGTAACCTAGGGTGCGTATTTAGCTGAGTTAAGACCATATTGTAGTGCATGTATGCATGTACATGTAGTGTATGTAAAATGAGACAAGTATGTGAACATTTGAGTAATGTTTTGGCTATGTAAGTGATGTGGTGCAAAGCTGCCTAAGTGTGAATGATGGGCTGCTTACTTGTAAATTCTGTTTTGGCCACATAAAGTTGTTAAAAGAAAGGGAATGTAATTCCTATGTGTAATGGACATATATGGGATAGCCTTGGAGGGCTTTCCCCTTGTGAATGAAGTGTTTGCATGGTTTGGAAAAATTGTATGGGCAAAATGGTCCAAAAGTTGCCAGAATTTTGACTCTGTACCTAAAGTTTAATATCTCCCTGTGTAGAATGAATCTTGGTATGAAATTTTGACCACACCTAGAGAACATCTATAGGTTGAACTGGGATTTGGAATTTCTGGATTTAGATCCCTGTAGCCAAAGATATGACGTTGCAAAATTGGCTGAGTTACTGTTCATTTGGTCAGAATTTTGTAACCAACTTAAAAAATCCATAACTTGGTCCATAGGTGGGCTATTGATGTAAAAAAAAATTCCTTGGTTTTCTCTAAGTCTCTACTTGATAATGGAGCAAATAAAACAGGGGGGTATGAGGCTAGAATGATACAGTTTATTAGTGGAAGTTACAGGTGCAGTAGCTGGTCACTAGAACTTAACAAGATTGCCTAATGTGTGGAAGCCAAAACTAAGACTTGTGCTAGTGTTTTCCTTCTTTGCTGCCATGGTGTGCATGAAATGTGAATATGTGTGTGATGGTTGGACCAATATGCATGTGTTTACATAGTGCCCAAGAGGGCCACTTGGGTATGCACACTAAGGGTAGTGTTCTGATGGCCTACAGAACATTACCAATCCTGGGAGTCTAAATGCACAGTTTTGGCACCATAACTGGACTACCCCGGAGTGGGTAACAGAAGTTGGTATCAGAGCATGGTTTATACATGTACATAGCATATAGTTGCATTGCATGCATCTACATATATGAACTCAGTTTGGTCAGCTGCTAGTGTCAAGTACCATTGAAATACCTATGATCTTTATATGTGCTCTATGATGGATCATCAATGCAGGAAGTAAACATGGTTGCCACAAGGAGAGGGGAACCACCCTGAAGGCCTCCTACTGATTCTGGGCAACAAAGAAATGAATAGAATAGAGGGAATCAAGGGCAACAGGGGGTACCAAACCCTAAAGTGCCTCAGGTTTGGTTAGAGCTTCAGAGGAACTTAGCTCTAATCAATGAGAACTTAGTAAGGCTTATTCAAGCACAACAGCAAGGAGTCCAAGTAGCTCTAGCAGAACCAGTTCGGGATGCATAGCAACAACCAGAAGAGGATACTAGGAACACATTTGAATATGTTCCTTCTGGAAGCTTAAAAGATACAAATGATGAAACTGTTGAGGAGGAAGATCAAGATAGGAGAAATCCAAGAGGAAGAAGACTAAGGTCTAAGATTGGTCAAGTGTCCAAGACCAATCCCTCAGTCTATGACCATTCCTGCACTAGGAATGAGATTGAAGAAGGCCGTGAGAGAAGATCCAGGAGAAGGCAGAGAGATCATAGAGAGCATCACCATATAGAGGACTCTCACAGATCCAGGAGACATAGATCATAGGATCTAGAGGGCCTAGATAAGGTCAGACTGTTGGAGAAGTTCCAAGGCCTAAGACCTCCACAGTTTGATGGAAGAGCTGGGCCAGAGAAAGCTGAGGAGTGGTTAATCTTCATTGAAAAAATGTTTGAGAGGATGCCACACAGCTCCACCAAGAAAGTGTCACTAGCTACCTATAATCTAGTAGGTAGTGCAGAGATGTGGTGGAGAAACACCGAAGATAGGTATGCTTTCCAGAAGGGCAGAAGGCCAGGAAGAGATATTGAGATGAGCTGGCTAGAGTTCACACAGCTATTCCAGGAGCAGTACATCAGTGATGCTATCAAGGATATGAAGCAAGCTGAATTTGATGCTCTAAGGCAGGACAACCTCAGTGTGCTAGAGTATGAGCACAAATTCAATCAATTGGTGAGGTATGCTCCTCAATATCATGGACTGGAGGAGTTGAAGGCCAAAAGATTTGTCGGAGGCCTAAAGTCAGACGTTAGAAAGGCTGTTAGACCTTTTGGAGCAATTTCATACTGTGAAGCAGTGCAGAAAGCTCTATTAGTAGAGCAAGAGGAGTATGAGACTAAGTACTTTCCCAGTGGACCAGGGGAAAGTAGTCAGGCAGGAGGCAAGCAGAAGAAGGCACCACATGGCAAAGGAATTGCTAAGAATTCTCATCTTGGTGGTGAGGGCAAGGTTAAAGGGAAGTTCCCTGGCCTAAGGTGCCCTAAATGCAAGAAGTTTCATGGGAAGCAAACTTGCTATTTTGACACCCAAGCGTGTCTAAGATGTGGATCCATGGATCATTGGGTCAAAGACTGCCCGCAGGCTCAAAGAAGGCCAGAAGACCAAGGTCCAGTAAGACCTATTGGGGCAGGACCTAGAGGCAGAGCACCAAGGGAGGAATGACATAGGCCAGTTCCGCTTGTGCATCAGCCTTCGGTGTAGAGTGCTGGTAGGGTCTCCTAAATGGAGAGGCATCAGAGCATGGAGGAGCACTAAAAGGTAACATTTACCTTAATGGTATGCCTATTAGTGTTCTGTTTGATACTGGTGCATCTGTGTCTATAGTGGCCAGGAAATTTGTTAATGCCATGAAATTGCCTACTGAAATCATGCCTAGGATATCCTTAGTGAAAACAGCAGGTAGTCAATGTCTTTTCACTAATGACCTGGCTAAGGATTATGAGCTAGTAGTAGGAAAGACTAAGGCTATGACTAATCTGAAAGTGTTGGATATTCCTAAGTATGATTTAGTGCTGGGTATGAATTGGCTTGCTAAGCATAACATAAGAATTGATTGTGCTAAGATGGAAATCACATTGCCTGATGGTGAAGTGCATGCATTAGTGAATTCTAAGGAATTAGTGTATGAAATGCATGCATGGAACTAGAGGTACTAGATGAGATAGTTGTGATTTCTAAGCATGATTACTGTTAGGAATTGAATGAATTGCACTGTGATGAAGAAGTGGACAGAATACCTGTAGTGAGAGACTTTCCACAAGTCTTTCCTAAATACCTGGCAGGTATTCCTCCACAAAGGGAGATTGAATTTGAAATCAAGCTGCAACCAGAAGCTAGTCCAATATCCATACCTCCTTACAGAATGCCAATCACAGAGATGAATGAGCTCAAGAAACAACTTGATGAACTTCTTGAAAAAGGGTTCATAAGGCCAAGTGTTTCACCATGGGGAGCTCCTGTTCTCTTTGTGAAAAAGAATGATGGATCTTTGAGACTATGCAATGACTACAGGAAGCTCAATGTAGTGGCTATGAAGAACAAGTATCCACTCCCTAGGATAGAGGATCTTTTTGATCAACTTAAGGGAGCTAAGATCTTTTCCAAGATAGATTTGAAATCTGGATACTTCCAGTTGAGAGTAAAGGAAGAGGACATTCCTAAAACTGCATTTAGGACCAGATATGGGCATTATGAGTACACAGTCATGCCATTTGGTTTGACTAATACCCCAGCTGCTTTCATGGACCTGATGAACAGGGTGTTCGACCAGATCCGGACAAATTTGTGGTTGTGTTCATTGATGACATCCTAGTGTATTCCAAGGATGAAAATGAACATGAACATCATCTGAAGATTGTCCGAAAGACTCTATTGGAACATCAGCTTTATGCCAAGTTATCCAAGTGTGAATTCTGGATAAAGGAAGTGTCTTTCCTAGGACACATCATAGATGCACAAGGCCTTAAGGCAGACCCTGAAAAGGTCAAGGCAGTGCAAAAGTGGGAAAGACCAAAGACTGTGACGGAAATCATAAGTTTCCTAGGATTAGCTGGATACTACATGAGATTTGTATCAGGCTTTTCCATGATTGCCTCAGTTCTTACTCATCTGACCAAGAAGGGTCAAAGGTTTGAGTGGACTGAGAAATGTGAAAAGATATCAGGAAAGGAAAAGGTTCCTTGTATTAATCCTATGCCTATAAGCAAGGATTACTGTACTTCAAGGACTGAATCTATGTGCCTAAAAGACCAAGTTAGCTGCATGATACATAGGTCCTTATAAGATCTTGGATAGAGTTGGCAAGGTAGCATACAGGTTAGCTTTACCGCCAAGCATGTCAAGTGTTCATAATGTTTTTCACATCAGTATGCTTAAGAAGTGTCTATTAGACACAAAGCATGCTATTGTAGTGGAAGACATACAGTTGGAACCTAACTTGACATATGAAGAGAAACCTATAGCTATCTTAGCCAAGGATACTAGAAGGTTAAGAAACAAACATATTCCCATGGTTAAAGTTCAGTGGTCACACCACTCTGAAAGAGAAGCAACCTGGGAAACTGAAAAAGACCTTATGGAAAGGTATCCTGAAGAATACCCGAAGCTTAAGGCTATTTTGGAGGACCAAAATTTTTAAGGGGGGGAGGATTGTTACCACCTCACAAAATGGGAGAATTACAAGTGTGTCATAATGGCTAAAAACCATTATATTGTGTAATTCTCACCATAGTGATTGAAGTGTGGGGGGTAAAAGGCATGATCAACACCTTCTTAAAAGTGTTCCAAGTTAGTAACTTGGCCCTCAAGAAAATCCTTAAGGATTGCTTGTTTGTCAAGCAACCTATGGACTTTTTTGTAAGATTTTGGAAACTCGGGTACTCAATTGTAAAACTCTCAAGAAAGAGATTTGGAGAGTTATGAGAAGGATATGAATGGTATGAAAGTGCTATTGGAGGACCAAATTGCTCATGGAAGACAACTAAAGACAAAGAAAACACAAAAAGGCATATAGGACCTAAGTGTCCTAGTGTAAGCCTTATGATGTGTATGTTTTTTACTTAAGTCAAATGGAGCAATTTGGAGTTTTCCCACTATGGGGGAGGCAGCCAAGGCTTGATAATTAGTCAACAATGGTGGGCACATGTGTACCAATGAGTTTAAGATAAAGAGACCATAATTAATGAGAAGGAAAATGACATAAAGCAAGGTTAAGCTTGTTAAGTGTCTTTTGTGCCCTTAAGCTCATTTAAGGCCATTTAAGTGGCCAAATCACTTATCCCACTCAAGGGATGGCTGGCCAAAGCATGGCAAGAAAGTCAAATGTGGGCCAAGAAATTAAGACTAAGAAACCATGGTCTTGTAGCAAGGAAAATGACATAAAGCTTAATTAAGGCTATTAAGTGTGTTTTGTGCACTAAAGTCTTTATAAGTGGTTATCTTTGTCTTTATCTCCCACATTTGGTCTCTTCCAGCAGAAAAAAACGCAGCATCTCCACCCCCACACTTCTTCCATAGCCACCATACCTCCAAGATTAAAATTGAAGGCAAAAGAAAGCAAGAAAGGGCAATTGGAAGCTATGTGGTGCTAAGACTTGGGTGCACCTAGGATCAAGCTCCAATTTCAGCATACACTCAAGGTAATTGATGGACTGTTTTCTTGGAAGAGAGCCATTTCAAACATCCATGGAGCTAGGGCTAAGCTTGGAAGAGAAGCCATGAGCTTGATGAACCAAGCTTAGTGAGGGGAGTGCACTTATTGAAGGTTTTGTGACCTAGTGTGAAGTGCACAATGATGGCAGTAAAGTGAGGGTTTCTAGAGCCCAAAGTTAGTACTAACTACTGTTAAAATCCTCCTAAGGCCAAGCATTAGCTTGAGGAGGGCTGCCATAGTGATTTATTTAAGTTTATTGCATGTTTTACGGACTAACCTATGGTTATTGTTGTTGCTGCATTTCATGTGTTTGTTTGTTGTGAATGGCTGCTGCATTTGGTTGCTATATCTTGTATATATGCATTGTGGTTTTTTTGTTTTAGTGTCTTTGGATGCAGGTTTTAATGAGGATCACATTACCTTAAGAAACCAAGTGTTACCCTTACTAAGTTTCTCAATGAAACTTACTCCCCTCAATTCTGTCATTTCAGGTCCAGCAGAATGATCACATTCAAACTGACATTTTTGGTTTGAGTTTTGATCTGAAATTTCAGGTACATGAACTTTCATGTGTCTAGTTATGATCTGGAAATTTTGGTGATTTTAGGAGCACATTTGGTATTTTTAATGGTGGTACTTATTGTGTTGTGCAGCAGCTGTCCAGCATCCTGTTTTGGAGTCCATTGTGTCTCAGGCACTCCTGTAACCTAGGGTGCATATTTAGCTGAGTTAAGACCATATTTTAGTGCATGTATGCATGTACATGTAGTGTATGTAAAATGAGACAAGTATGAGAACATTTGAGTAATGTTTTGGCTATGTAAGTGATGTGGTGCAAAGCTGCCTAAGTGTGAATGATGGGCTGCTTACTTGTAAATTCTGTTTTGGCCACATAAAGTTGTTAAAAGAAAGGGAATGTAATTCCTATGTGTAATGGACATATATGGGATAGCCTTGGAGGGCTTTCCCCTTGTGAATGAAGTGTTTGCATGGTTTGGAAAAAATTGTATGGGCAAAATGGTCCAAAAGTTGCCAGAATTTTGACTATGGACATAAAGTTTAATATCTCCCTGTGTAGAATGAATATTGGTATGAAATTTTGACCACACCTAGAGGACATCTAGAGGGTTAACTGGGATTTGGAATTTCTGAATTTAGAGCCCTGTAGCCAAAGATATGACGTTGCAAAGTTGGCTGAGTTACTGTTCATTTGGTCAGAATTTTGTAACCAACTTCAAAAATCCATAACTTGGTCCATAGGTGGGCTATTGATGTAAAAAAAAATTCCTTGGTTTGCTCTAAGTCTCTACTTGATAATGGAGCAAAGAAAATAGGGGGCTATATGGCTAGAATGATACAGTTTATTAGTGGAAGTTACAGGTGCAGTAGCTGGCCACTAGAACTTAACAAGATTGCCTAATGTGTGGAAGCCAAAACTAAGACTTGTGCTAGTGTTTTCCTTCTTAGCTGCCATGGTGTGCATGAAATGTGAATATGTGTGTGATGGTTGGACCAATATGCATGTATTTACATAGTGCCCAAGAGGGTCACTTGGGTATGCACACTAAGGGTAGTGTTCTGATGGCCTACAGAACATTACCAATCCTGGGAGTCTAAATGCACAGTTTTGGCACCATAACTGGACTACCGCGGAGTGGGTAACAGAAGTTGGTATCAGAGCATGGTTTATACATCTACATAGCATATAGTTGCATTGCATGCATCTACATATATGAACTCAGTTTGGTCAGCTGCTAGCGTCAAGTACCATTGAAATACCTATGATCTTTATATGTGCTCTATGATGGATCATCAATGCGAGAAATAAACATGGTTGCCACATGGAGAGGGGAACCACCCCGAAGGCCTCCTACTGATTCTGGGCAACAAAGAAATGAACAGAATAGAGGGAATCTTGGGCAATAGGGGGCACCAAACCCTAAAGTGCTTCAGGTTTGGTTAGAGCTTCAGAGAAACTTTGCTCTAATCAATGAGAACTTAATGAGGCTTATTCAAGCACAACAGCAAGGAGTCCAAGTAGCTCTAGCAGAACCAGTTCAGGATGCATAGCAACAACCAGAAGAGGATACTAGGAACACATTTGAATATGTTCCTTCTGGAAGCTTAAAAGATACAAATGATGGAACTGTTAAGGAGGAAGATCAAGATAGGAGAAATCCAAGAGGAAGAAGACTAAGGTCTAAGATTGGTCAAGTGTCCAAGACCAATCCCTCAGTCTATGACCATTCCTCCACTAGGAATGAGATTGAGGAAGGCCATGAGAGAAGATCCAGGAGAAGGCAGAGAGATCATAGAGAGCATCACCATATAGAGGACTCTCACAGATCCAGGAGACATAGATCAGAGGATCTAGAAGGCCTAGATGAGGTCAGACTGTTGGAGAGGTTCCAAGGCCTAAGACCTCCACAGTTTGATGGAAGAGCTGGGCCAGAGAGAGCTGAGGAGTGGTTAATCTTCATTGAAAAAATGTTTGAGAGGATGCCACTCAGCTCCACCAAGAAAGTGTCACTAGCTACCTACAATCTGGTAGGTAGTGCAGAGATGTGGTGGAGAAACACCGGAGATAGGTATGCTTTCCAAAAGGGGAGAAGGCCAGGAAGAGATATTGAGATGAGCTCGCTAGAGTTCACACAGCTTTTCTAGGAGCAGTACATCAATGATGCTATCAAGGATATGATGCAAGCTAAATTTGATGCTCTAAGGCAGGACAACCTCAGTGTGCTAGAGTATGAGCACAAATTCAATCAGTTGGTGAGGTATGCTCCTCAGTATCATGGACTGGAGGAGTTGAAGGCCAAAAGATTTGTCAGAGGCCTAAAGTCAGACATTAGAAAGGCTGTTAGACCTTTTGGAGCAATTACATACTATGAAGCAGTGCAGAAAGCTCTATTAGTAGAGCAAGAGGAGTATGAGACTAAGTACTTTCCCAGTGGACCAGGGGAAAGTAGTCAGGCAGGAGGCAAGCAGAAGAAGCCACCACATGGCAAAGGAATTGCCAAGAATTCTCATCTTGGTGGTGAGGGCAAGGTTAAGGGGAAGTTCCCTGGCCTAAGGTGCCCTAAATGCAAGAAGTTTCATGGAAAGAAACCTTGCTATTTTGACACCCAAGCGTGTCTAAGATGTGGATCCATGGATCATTGGATCAAAGACTGCCCACAGGCTCAAAGGAGGCCAGAAGACCAAGGTCCAGTAAGACCTATTGGGGCAGGACCTAGAGGCAGAGCACCAAGGGAGGGACAGTAGAGGCCAGTTCCTCCAGTGCCTCGGCCTTCAGTGTAGAGAGCTGGCAGAGTCTTCCAAGTGGAGAGGCCAGAGACATCAGAGCAGGGAGGAGCACTAAGAGGTAACATTTACCTTAATGGTATGCCTGTTAGTGTTCTGTTTGATACTGGTGCATCTGTGTCTATAGTGGCTAGGAAATTTGTTAATGCCATGAAATTGCCTACTGAAATCATGCCTAGGATATCCTTAGTGAAAACAGCAGGTAGTCAATGTCTTTTCACTAATGACCTAGCTAAGGATTATGAGCTAGTAGTAGGAAAGACTAAGGCTATGACTAATCTGCTAGTGTTGGATATTCCTAAGTATGATTTAGTGCTGGGTATGAATTGGCTTGCTATGCATAACATAAGAATTGATTGTGCTAAGATGGAAATCACATTGCCTGATGGTGAAGTGCATGCATTAGTGAATTCTAAGGAATTAGTGTATGAAATGCATGGCATGGAGCTAGAGGTACTAGATGAGATACCTGTGATTTCTAAGCATGATTACTGTTATGCATTGAATGAATTGCACTGTGATGAAGAAGTGGACAGAATACCTGTAGTGAGAGACTTTCCACAAGTCTTTCCTAAAGACCTGCCAGGTATTCCTCCACAAAGGGAGATTGAATTTGAAATCAAGCTGCAACCAGAAGCTAGTCCAATATCCATACCTCCTTACAGAATGCCAATCACAGAGATGAATGAGCTCAAGAAACAACTTGATGAACTTCTTGAAAAAGGGTTCATAAGGCCAAGTGTTTCACCATGGGGAACTCCTGTTCTCTTTGTGAAAAAGAATGATGGATCTTTGAGACTATGCAATGACTACAGAAAGCTCAGTATAGTGACTATGAAGAGCAAGTATCCACTCTCTAGGATAAAGGATCTTTTCGATCAACTTAAGGGAGCTAAGATCTTCTCCAAGATAGATTTGAAATCTTGATACTTCTAGTTAAGAGTAAAGGAAGACGACATTTCTAAGACTGCATATGGGCATTATGAGTACACAGTCATGCCATTTGGTTTGACTAATGCCCCAGCTGCTTTCATGGAGTTGATGAACAGGGTGTTCGACCACATCTGGACAAATTTGTGGTTGTGTTCATTGATGACATCCTAGTGTATTATAAAGATGAAAATGAACATGAACATCATCTAAAGATTGTCCTAAAGACTCTATTGGAACATCAGCTTTATGCCAAGTTATCCAAGTGTGAATTTTGGATAAGGGAAGTCTCTTTCCTAGGACACATCATAGATGCACAAGGCCTTAAGGCAGACCCTGAAAAGGTCAAGGCAGTGCAAAAGTGGGAAAGACCAAAGACTGTGAAGGAAATCAGAAGTTTCCTAGGATTAGCTGGATACTACAGGAGATTTGTATCAGGCTTTTCCATGATTGCCTCAGTTCTTACTCATCTGACCAAGAAGGGTCAAAGGTTTGAGTGGACTGAGAAATGTGAAAAGATATCAGGAAAGGAAAAGGTTCCTTGTATTAATCCTATGCCTATAAGCAAGGATTACTGTACTTCAAGGACTGAATCTATGTGCCTAAAAGACCAAGTTAGCTGCATGATACATAGGTCCTTATAAGATCTTGGATAGAGTTGGCAAGGTAGCATACAGGTTAGCTTTACCGCCAAGCATGTCAAGTGTTCATAATGTTTTTCACATCAGTATGCTTAAGAAGTGTCTATTAGACACAAAGCATGCTACTGTAGTGGAAGACATACAGTTGGAACCTAACTTGACATATGAAGAGAAACCTATAGCTATCTTAGCCAAGGATACTAGACGGTTAAAAAACAAACATATTCCCATGGTTAAAGTTCAGTGGTCACACCACTCTGAAAGAGAAGCAACCTGGGAAACTGAAAAAGACCTTATGGAAAGGTATCCTGAAGAATACCCGAAGCTTAAGGCTATTTTGGAGGACCAAAACTTTTAAGGGGGGGAGGATTGTTACCACCTCACAAAATGGGAGAATTACAAGTGTGTCATAATGGCTAAAAACCATTATATTGTGCAATTCTCACCATAGTGATTGAAGTTTGGGGGGTAAAAGGCATGATCAACACCTTCTTAAAAGTGTTCCAAGTTAGTAACTTGGCCCTCAAGAAAATCCTTAAGGATTGCTTGTTTGTCAAGCAACCTATGGACTTTTTTGTAAGATTTTGGAAACTCGGGTACTCAATTGTAAAACTCTCAAGAAAGAGATTTGGAGAGTTATGAGAAGGATATGAATGGTATGAGAGTGCTATTGGAGGACCAAATTGCTTATGGAAGACAACAAAAGACAAAGAAAACACAAAAAGGCATATAGGACCTAAGTGTCCTAGTGTAAGCCTTATGATGTGTATGTTTTTTACTTAAGTCAAATGGAGCAATTTGGAGTTTTCCCACTATGGGGGAGGCAGCCAAGGCTTGATAATTAGTCAACAATGGTGGGCACATGTGTACCAATGAGTTTAAGATAAAGAGACCATAATTAATGAGAAGGAAAATGACATAAAGCAAGGTTAAGCTTGTTAAGTGTCTTTTGTGCCCTTAAGCTCATTTAAGGCCATTTAAGTGGCCAAATCACTTATCCCACTCAAGGGATGGCTGGCCAAAGCATGGAAAGAAAGTCAAATGTGGGCCAAGAAACTAAGACTAAGAAACCATGGTCTTGTAGCAAGGAAAATGACATAAAGCTTAATTAAGGCTATTAAGTGTGTTTTGTGCACTAAAGTCTTTATAAGTGGTTATCCTTGTCTTTATCTCCCACATTTGGTATCTTCCAGCAGAAAAAAACGCAGCATCTCCACCCCCACACTTCTTCCATAGCCACCATACCTCCAAGAATAAAATTGAAGGCAAAAGAAACCAAGAAAGGGCAATTGGAAGCTATGTGGTGCTAAGACTTGGGTGCACCTAGGATCAAGCTCCAATTTCAGCATACATTGACTGTTGGATGTTCTGAAATTTTCAAACATCCATGGAGCTAGGGCTAAGCTTGGAAGAGAGCCATGAGCTTGATGAACCAAGCTTAGTGAGGGGAGTGCACTTATTGAAGGTTTTGTGACCTAGTGTGAAGTGCACAATGATGGCAGTAAAGTGAGGGTTTCTAGAGCCCAAAGTTAGTACTAACTACTGTTAAAATCCTCCTAAGGCCAAGCATTAGCTTGAGGAGGGCTGCCATAGTGATTTATTTAAGTTTATTGCATGTTTTACGGACTAACCTATGGTTATTGTTGTTGCTGCATTTCATGTGTTTGTTTGTTGTGAATGGATGCTGCATTTGGTTGCTATATCTTGTATATATGCATTGTGGTTTTTTTGTTTTAGTGTCTTTGGATGCAGGTTTTAATGAGGATCACATTACCTTAAGAAACCAAGTGTTACCCTTACTAAGTTTCTCAATGAAACTTACTTTACTCCCCTCAATTCTGTCATTTCAGGTCCAGCAGAATGATCACATTCAAACTGACATTTTTGGTTTGAATTTTGAATCTAAAATTCCAGGTACATGAACTTTCATGTGTCTAGTTATGATCTGGAAATTTTGGTGATTTTAGGAGCACATTTGGTATTTTTAATGGTGGTACTTATTGTGTTGTGCAGCAGCTGTCCAGCATCCTGTTTTGGAGTCCATTGTGTCTCAGGCACTCCTATAACCTAGGGTGCATATTTAGCTGAGTTAAGACCATATTGTAGTGCATGTATGCATGTACATGTAGTGTATGTAAAATGAGACAAGTATGAGAACATTTGAGTAATGTTTTGGCTATGTAAGTGATGTGGTGCAAAGCTGCCTAAGTGTGAATGATGGGCTGCTTACTTGTAAATTCTGTTTTGGCCACATAAAGTTTTTAATAGAAAGGGAATGTAATTCCTATGTGTAATGGACATATATGGGATAGCCTTGGAGGGCTTTCCCCTTGTGAATGAAGTGTTTGCATGGTTTGGAAAAATTGTATGGGCAAAATGGTCCAAAAGTTGCCAGAATTTTGACTATGGACATAAAGTTTAATATGTCCCTGTGTAGAATGAAACTTGGTATGAAATTTTGACCACACCTAGAGGACATCTAGAGGGTTAACTGGGATTTTGAATTTCTGGATTTAGAGCCCTGTAGCCAAAGATATGACGTTGCAAATTTGGCTGAGTTACTGTTCATTTGGTCAGAATTTTGTAACCAACTTCAAAAATCCATAACTTGGTCCATAGGTGGGCTATTGATGTAAAACAAAATTCCTTGGTTTGCTCTAAGTCTCTAATTGATAATGGAGCAAATAAAATAGGGGCTATATGGCTATAATGATATAGTTTATTAGTGGAAGTTACAGGTGCAGTAGCTGGCCACTAGAACTTAACAAGATTGCCTAATGTGTGGAAGCCAAAACTAAGACTTGTGCTACTGTTTTCATTTTTTGCTGCCATGGTGTGCTTGAAATGTGAATATGTGTGTGATGGTTGGACCAATATGCATGTATTTACATAGTGCCCAAGAGGGCCACTTGGGTATGCACACTAAGGGTAGTGTTCTCATGACCTACAGAACATTACCAACCTGGGAGTCTAAATGCACAGTTTTGGCACAATAACTGGACTACCCCGGAGTGGGTAACATTTGGGATACCCAACGAAAAGGCATTGATGAGATTTGGGCCCTAGCTTGTAAGCGGATTGACATTTCACATAAGCATCACAGCCCCAAATCTGCATAAAAGACAAACTAGGATGCCTCCCGTTCCGTAGTTCATATGGTGTCATTTTTGTTAGTGTTGTGCCCAAAAGCCAATCATGAGATGATTGTATTTTTGCACATTGAGTCATGATATTTTATTAAGGCATTAATCCAGCAATTATGTTTGTTGTTTTGTTCCTGCGTAACTTAACAAACATAATTGTAACCCTAGAATAATGATATTCTTAAAAGTCCCTGGTCTAGTATTATTGTCGAGCGGGTTGCAATAATACACAACGACTAGCATATGTGGAGACTAATATGAGATATGTAGTCTACATATGGGTACAAGTTGGAGAACTTATGTACTGGACCGACCTACCATGAGAACACTACATGGATTGTTATATGAGTGTCATAAGTGATTCTCATAGTGATCAGGGTATATGTAGTCCTTCGACCTAAGATCATCAAGGTTCCCTACATGTGGGTCACATACTTTGATACTTTCCTTTGTTGCTCGTAATTGAGTGAACTTGAAGAAGGTAATTGGGTATGTCACATATCATGCGGAGGGATTTGTATGATCAAGATGGGATTTGTCCCTTCTATGTAACGGGAGTGATATCTTCGGGCCCCTTGATAGAGTGAGACTTAGAAAATGCATGGCCATGCTCGGATGAGTTGATATGCGATATCAATGTGATCAGTTTAAGTTAGTCTACTCAGTAATCAAGAAACCAAAGATTGGGCTATATGAGAGTGACACATTCCATGTCTCATGCTTAGTCTTGATATCTTGGACAAAGGGACAATGGCATATATCGGTTATGATCATAAAGGTATAGTCGAATCATCGACAATCTTGTCAGTTGGGTAGCAATGATGTGTTGCTAGACACCGCTCATTGCTTATGATCATAAATGTGATTTATGATCATTGCCAACGTGATAAGAGCCTATTGGGTCGCACACATAGAGCTATTTGGATCATTAGAGTGCATGGGCTAATTATTTGGGTTATGGTTTCACTTTAATTTCGTATTAATAATGGGCCCAAGAGTTGAGCCATTATTAAGCCCGAAATTAAATCCTAATTGGATTAGGGCTTTGAAACCCATTAGGCCTGGAAGTTGAGTCTCACTATAAATACAACTTTTAAGTGAGAAATTCGCAGGTCTCCTTGCCCTAGCCTCCAAAAAGGACAGCCACACTCTTCTCTTGCAATTTCTTGGAGGACGCAAGCTAGCACTGCGAGGGCAAGAGAAACGTATCTGCCGAGACGTGGTGGAAGCGTGGTGATCCCGAGAGGCTCGTGTGGATACCATAGAGAGCTTGAACACGTCAACTGTTCAGGTTTTGTGATTCGACTCTACAGTTGAGTGAGAGATCTCAACCGAAAATTAGGTATGAAAATTTTCGAACACCCGGTTTACCCCGTTTCACTTGGATCCTGGAGGGTTTCGGTTAAATTCCGCTGCGCTGTTTGGCTCCTGAAACCCAACAATTTTGACCAATTTAGATGGAACTTGATTTAGTGTAAAAGCAGCTGTCTTTAGAGCATGTCCCCAAAAGGAGTTTGGAAGTTCAGCTTGAATCATCATAGATCAAACCATGTCTAACAGAGTTTCATTTCTCCTTTCAGATACACTATTCCATTGAGGTGTACTAGGTGGAATCAGTTATGATACTATACCACACAGCTTTAGATAGTAAAGAAATTCTCGGCCCAAGTATTCTCCACCTCTATGTGATTGAAGTATTTTGATACTCTTCCCGATTTGATCTTCTACTTCATTCTTGAATTCATTCAACTTTTCAAAGGATTTTGACTTATGTCTTATGAGATACGCATAGCCATAACTACTAAAGTCATTAGCTAAGGTAATGAAGTATTGGAAACCTACTCTAGCATGTGTAGACATAGGGCCACATACATTACTTTGTATGAGTCATAATAAGTCATTAGCCATTTTACTTTGCCCAGTGAAAGGGGTTTTGGTCATCTTGCCCAAGAAACATGACACATATGTCTCATATGATTCAAAATCAAATGATTCCAAGAGTCTATCCTTATGGAGCTTGGATATGCGAGTTTCATTTATATGGCATGGACAACAGTGCCAGAGATAGGTTGGGTTTGAATCATTCAATCTGACCTTCTTGGTATTCACATTATAGATTGGATCTTCGAGTTGTAGAACATATGACCCATTGTTAGGTTTAGCACTACCATAAAAGATTTCATTCAAATGAATAGAACAACATTTGTCCTTTGTTAGAAATGAAAAACCTTTCTTGTTCAAACAAGAAACAGAAATCAAATTCCTACTAAAAGTAGGCACAAAGTAGCAGTTGTCTAATTCTAAAACCAATCCACTTCGTAAAGTGAGAACATAAGTCCCTAAGGCTAAGGCAGCAACCCTTGCTCCATTTCCAACATGTAGGTCCACTTCACCTTAGGCCAATCTTCTACTCCTACAAAGATCCTGCACATTTTCACAAATGTGAGATCCACATCTAGTATCCAACCCCCATGATGAGGATGTAGAAAAATTAGGCTTTACAACAAGAATACCTGAAGTGAAAGTCTTACTTCCGTTCTCCTCAGCAAGTTCTTCAAGATAGAGCTTGCAGTTGCACTTCCAGTGTCTAGGTTGCTTACAATGGCAGCGCTCCCCTTCCTTAGCCACACCACCAGATTATTTTAGTGCAGCTGAAGAAGAATTGGCATTGACTTTCCTTTAGCTTTATCCTTCTTCTTGTCGGCTTTTCCCTTTCCTTTGCCCTTTTGTACCATGGTAATGGGCCTAGCCTTCTTAAGGTTTTGCTCAACAGTTCTCAACATGTTGAGCAATTTAGGGAAGGACTTGTCAAGGTCATTCATGTTATAGTTCATGATGAACTGACTATAGCTTTCCGACAGTGATTGCAAGACCACATCAACTGACAGGACCCCTCGTGGGCCTACCAAGGAAACCTGTGGGAACTTGTCCCACATTAGTCGCAATTGGCTAATTGATTACATGCGCACTAGTTAAAACCTTTATGCTTCTAGTTATTTAGTCCTACTATGCAATCATGCATGAGTTTATGCTTTGACTTAATCAATAAAATAAAGAAAATGGTACTTGAAACATTGTCATGGCATAATTTAATAAAAACAAATATCAAAACTGTCAATGCATTTAAGTGGAATTAACTAAAAATAATCAATTGTATGCAAGCATCCAAACAAGAGTATTAAATGATCGTACTGAGATCCAGAACCAAGCTTCCACCTTAGAGCAAACTCCTAGTGGCAAGCCTTGCAAGTTCTCCCTTGTGCTTCACTAGCCTTTGTAGGCCAAAAATACAATTGTAGTTAGTACCATAACGTAACCAACAAGCAACCCATAAACTAGAATCGTAAAGATTCAAATAAACTAAATACTTGCTCATAAGCCTAGCTCAACAACCCTCAATAGTTGCTGGCTTGAAAACGCCCAAAACTGTGCAACAAAAAGTAAGGGTGTAAGAATCAAAGATTCTCAGTAAGGGGTCTTCAACCTACAAAAAAAATCCTGGCGTCTTTTCGTTTGAGAACTTATGTAACCTGCTGTGAGCTCATATAGCTTGAGGATCTGATATATGTACATATAACTAGGTCCCTTAAGACCTCTCCTCATCCTAGTCCTTCTCATGGGGTATCACTCCGTGCCTAGAGAGTTTTACCACTAACTCGCTCCTAGGAAGCCTTAGCTTACTGCCTGATGCAATAATGTACCCTTCCCTTTATTGTTGTGCAAGTGAACATGGTGGACGCTCCTTGCTTGCGCTGTAAGAAATCAATTAGGTGTACTAGGCCTCCACATAGTTCCTCAAGTCCTTAGACTTGGCTAGGTCACTTTTGTACTCTGCCTCCACCCATTTAACCTACCAAGGATGTACTAAACTTCCACTTGTTACCTTAAGGAATGGCTTGGCTAGGCAACAAGTGCATTAAGCCTTCATCCATGGTGCTCCTCTATCCACCATTACTTGGTTCACATTAGTGGAGTGGTAATGATCATGGTTGGACTCATTTACTAGGTTCTTTGGAACCCCAACTAGATTCACTAAGGTTTCCACATCGAAGCCTCAAATCCAAAGTCTTAACTAGGCTTCTAATGGTACTAAACCTTGCACCCACTTATGGTGCTCTATTGTGGCCATATTTTCCTTTAAAATTTACCTTCACTTTGAGTTAAAATAACTTAAAATTTGGACCATTTTAAATGTTTTAAAGCAATGGAGGTGATATTACTTCCTCTTAGCTTCACATGGAATCTTGAATCTTCTCAATCGGACACCCGAGCGGAAAGTTATGAAGAAACCAAAATCGGGTGTCAATGTTGTCTCAGCGACGCGTTGCCATAGCTGTCAATGTTCTGCCAATTTTTGATAGTTATTATATTATAGACATAGGTCTAATTAGACATAGGAGCCCAATACTACTAATTGCCGCCGAAGCCCATGACCCAGCCTACTTCAAAATTGAACTTACAATTTTACACATGCTTGAAAATTGCTTTGGAAAACTCTACGAATTCAAATTACACGCCATTCCCATAACAAGTGAAACGCTCCTACAACTGTTCACTTTTCTCCTCCGCAATTGAAAATGCCATGGCTGATAATAATCGAAAGCTCATCGCGCTTGCCACTACAGAAGATGATGGTGATTTCACCGAGGAACAGCAAGAAAGGTAGACCTCCGTACACTTCATCGCCGTTCTCTAGCTTTTTATTGAACGTTTTCAGTTCCAGCAACTCATCAGCGTTCTCTAGCTTTTTATAGTGCATTTTAAGTTCCAGCAACACGTCGGAATGCTGGCCACGCACTGGATAGCCTTTTCTACTTCTCTACCTTTCCTCTTCAAACCTCATTATCAATTCATTTCTGACAATTTTACTTAATCAAAACCTAACCTATAATCTGACAATTTCAGGCGAGATTAAGAGAAACCGGCAACAAGCAAGCAAAAGCAACATCCAACACATGCTTTTGAAGATGAACCAAAACACAAGAGGTAAAACACAAATATTCATTTTCTTGCGTCTATATTAGCTTTGCTGTAGAATCTGAGATTTCTTCTGAGTATTCTCGTTCACTGTGCAGACAAAAAATAAAACTCACCGTGAAACTGTCATTGTTCATGCAAAGGAATCAAAACTCCCCTTCGTAAGCAACCTAAATATACTCCTCTTCTATCATATAGACACTATGGCTTCTTGTAGTAGACACATTATGTAGCTAGTGCACACATTTCTCATGCATATGTCGTAATCAATTTACAAAAACACTCTTCATCAACATTTCATATAGACACTATTACTTATTGATGTAGACACGTTGTGTAGCTAGTGCACACACTTCTCATGCATATATTGAAATCAGTTCACAAAAATACTCTTCGTCAGCTTCTTATAGACACTTTTGTTTCTTGTAGTAGACACTTTATGTAGCGCATGAAGACATTTTTGGTATATATGTTGTCATCAATCAATAACTGTTAAAGTACTTGAGACACATCTCATATAACTGTTATCTTTTTAGTTGTTTACACAGACAAAACACGAGGCAACGGACATCAACTCGACAACAGCCAAGTCCAGCAAAGCCTATCATCTACAAAAGAAGAAAAGGCACTGCACAATCTAAAGACACTGCTCAATCTAAGCAGAGTGATGCTGCAAAGCACAAGAAACAACATCACACAGGCACTGGACAAGACAAACAAGAAAAGAAAGCAGAAAAGGAAGAGCCAAGCCCTGCAAAGAAATCTAAGCCCCCAGCAAGAAAAGAAGGCAAACAGAATGCCAGCCCTTCAACCTCTAAGCGATATATACTATTCACAATGTGTTTTCAGATTATGCTTATTTGTTTACTGCAAAAAATGTGCACTGCTTCTGTATACTCTGTCTATTGATTCTCTGTATACTCTGTATACTGGTTTTTTGTTTACTGGTTGATTTCTTTTCTGGAAAAGTGTGTACTGTTTCTCAATAATCTGTCCATTATTTCTCTATTAAGTGTATACTGGAATAGTGTATTCTATTTCATAAATTTTTTGGTCATTTGTTTACTGCAAAATTGTCAACTAGTTTATTCCCTTACTGGAAAATTTGTCTACTTGTTATACATAATATGTCTATTGGCAGTCTATCAAATGTCTATTGGTTCTCTATCAACTCTTTCTAGAAAAATGTCTATTGGTTCATTTCTTTTTTGAAAAAGTGTGTATTGTTTCCCAATAATCTGTCTATTATTTATCTATCAAGTGTTTACTTGAAAAGTGTCTCATATTACATTGCTTTTCTGGTCATTTATTTTCTGAAAAATTGTCCACTGGTTCATTCCCTTACTGGAAAATGTGTCTACTTGTTATACATAATATGTCTATTGCCACTCTATCAAATGTCTATCAAATGTCTATTTCATTGTAGCATAATGTATAGAACATGGTGCAACCCTGGACAGGTTAGGTAGACAATGGATTTACTCTCCACTAGCATAGAGCATGTTAATGCAATTAAAGAGCTTGGATTTGGATCTCTATTCAACATAACATGCACTAGGCTTTTCCCAAACCTAGTATAGTGGCTAGTGGAGCATTTTCACCCAGATGACACAACCTTGCGCATATCCAAACATTCAAGCATCAAGATAATTGCTGAAGATGTGCATAATGTGTTAGGGATTCCCATTGGTCCAAGGGTGGTTGATGAACACCTTTGTTCTCATGCAAATGACCCGAAACTTCAACAGTGGAGAATGCAGCATGGGAAGGAAAATGGACCATTGACAAGTCAAATTTCAAGTATAGTTACTAACTCATCAAATGCAGATCAAGAATTCAAGCTTCACTTTGTCATCTACATAGTCATAAAGCTGCTTGTACCATCCAATAGATCCAGCTGCAATTGAAGGGTTCATAAAGCATTGAAGGATCTTTCCGCATGCCATCAGTTGAACTTCTGTGCCTACACCTTGAACACACTTGCTACACAAATTAGCAAGTACAAAGAGGACCCTATCAACAACCAATGCATTGGTGCATGCCTCTACTTCCTACAGGTAAATGTGTCATGTTTATTTGTCAACAACTTTCATACTAACAGCTCAGCATCTTCTCTTCATATCTGAAGTGTCACCTTCATGTTTCTTAAACTGGTCTTAAATGTGCAGATGTTTTATCTTGATCGGGTAATGTTCAGGGGGAAAACTCTTGTCACTAGAGTTTTCCCATCAATCACAGGTTGGACAAATGATATTGTCCTCAGAAGCTTAAATGAAGAAAGAAGTCTAGCTGGATTTGGCAGAGGACAAATACTATCAGCCAATCTTCCTTCTGCTGATACTCTGAAAGATGATGCTCCAAAAGTACCAAAGAAGCCTGATGACCCTGAACAGCCAGAGAAGAAGGCTAACCAGACTACTGCAGAAACTCAAGAAAAACAGCCTGAAGAGCCTCAAAGCAAAGAGAAACCAGCAGAAGGTAAGCCTAAAAGCAAGGAGCAACAACAGCATGCTGACTCTGACAACGCATTCATAGCAAAAATGAAACAGCTAAATAATAAGGTTTAAGACGCAGCTTTTGTATTGAAAAGAATGGAAGAAGAAATTGCAAGAGTCTGTGAGCTGTTCCCTCTTGTTACGACTCCACTTGCAAAGCTGATATAGAGGTTGCATGAGCTCAATCCTGGCCTTGCTGAAAGCAGTCCATGGGATGAGAAATTCATTCTCTAAGTTGAGCAAGTGATGGATGCAATGGAGAAAGCAAGGCTAGCACAAATTGCATTGCAATCTAAAAATGTCTATTGCACACCTGATGAGCAAAATGATAATGATCAGGAGCTTGAAGACCTTGCTCAACCATTTGTGCTTGACTTGCCAAATGACGAAGGTCTAATACCAACAGTTCTAGACTTTGATCTAGAAACTAGACCTTCTTTCAATTTGAGAATAGATGGAAGTCAGGAGAAAGCTGATAGGCCAGCTAGAGCAAAGAAGAAATCAGTTTTCTTGAAATCCCCATATCTCCAACGGTTCAAGAAAACACTCCCTTTATACCTCACAAGCACAGAGTCTATTATTGTAGACTATGCATGGAACACGAAACAATCACTCAAGTAAGTGTCACAGCAAAAACATTTTATTAGCCAATGATCATTTATTTCAATTATTTCAGATTTACTAAGAACTGTCTACTGCTTATCTTTCAGTTGCAGTTAGCTGCTGGCAAGATTCACACCAGATGTCTTCAACTTTAGGAGTGAATTCTAGAGTTTAAGACCTGAAAAATTGGTTTTTGACTCTATAATAACTGCCTATGCTTATACTTTGAATCAAAAAGAGTTGAACAAAGAGTTTCCAGAACATTGCTTCCTCCCCAGCCATGCATCTGTAAGTAAAACCCTATCTGTAACATCTTAAAAACTCACCCTGTTTAAGTCTAACATTTATTTAATAATCTTTGTTACAGGCCTGCATTTTCCACATAATTGTCAACAATAAGTTTGATCCTGAAGTTGTAAACAAGAATGCTAATAAGGAGAATAGCATATGCCAAATGCTCAACTTGTGGCTCCAATACATCCACATCATGAAAGAAATGTTGCATGGTTGCAAACTTGTAAGTGCACAGTTATTATGAAAAACTTGTTGCATGGTTGCACATCTACTACACAATTATTCATGGCGTGCCAGCCCCTAAAATAAGTTTTTATGAAACAACTGTTCTTCATATGTCCTAAAGATGTCCACTTCAGCGTGTTCTGCATTAACATTGAAAGCAAGAAGATAGAGGTCGTGGACAACAGGGATGAGGAGATGGGAAAATATGAAAAGTTTCCCTTTCTTCTGGTAATCATTTAAAGTGTCTATTATTTCAATTCAAAGTGTCCATTATTTCAATACAAAGTGTCTATTATTTTAATTCAAAGTTTATTTTTATCAATTCAAAGTGTCTTATCCAAAGTGCCTATTATTTTCATTGAAAGTGTCTATTATTTTGATTGAAAGTGTCTATTATTTCAATTCAAAGTGTCTATTATTTCAATTTGAAGTGTCTTATGAAAACATAACACCGCTTACTTTTAACATAAACAAATCATCAACAAATGGCTTGACTCCTGGGAACATCCCCTTGCATCTGAAATTGAAAGATACCAACCCACATTTGTCTCTTTGCTATGGAAAAAGACCTACAAGCAGTACATGAGGAATGCAAAAGATTGTGCCATTTTTGCAATGAAACATATGGAATTATATCATGGCCAACCGTTTGTTTCTGACCTGGGACCGGTAACAACTATAACATCTATAATGTCTTCTTCATGCACTAGCAAATTACTACTTATACACTTATTGTTTTTGACTTTGCAAAAAGAAATCATGAATAAGTTCATAATGCAAATTGTAGCTACTTTAATGTTGCATTCGCACAACTAGGAGAAAGATGTTGTTTTGACAAATGAAAATAGACTACAAAATGCAAAAGCTGCTTAACTTGACTTACAGATAACATGTATAAAGTAGTTGTTAACATGTGACAGTTGCTTACAGGTTAGATTGCTAGCATGCACAAAATAATTGTCTTCTTATATGTCTAGGAAGTAGTTTCGTAGCTTGTGATATGTCTTCTTATAGGACAAAGTAGTTTCTCAGTTTGTTGCATTGCTTGTGATATGCTGATTTTGTTTCTTAATTTGTTTTATCGTATTGTTTGTTACTGTTAGTGTCTAAAATAGTTGCTTTATATACAGTACGAATTTGCAAAAGTGTCTTCTATAGATTAACAAAGTGTGTACTAACAGTAATTAAAGTGTGTACGAATTTGCAAAAGTGTCTTTTATAGATTAACAAAGTGTGTACTAACAGTAATTAAAGTGTTTAAACACTCATAATATGTAAATTGGTTGACTGCATAAATTGTTAGTCGTATTAAAAACATAACTGTATAATCTTGGATCACTACATAAATTATTACTTGATAAAAACATAATCAATTAAATATCAAATCCTTAATTATACAAAAAGGCGCCCAAGGACCGAAACAACACATATGTTTGCAAAACGAAACAACACATCTCTTCGCAATACACAATATAACTGACCAAACACCTGTTCATCACCTATAAAATGTGCAACCATAACCACAAGTTGTCAACACCCTTTCATCCTACCCACTTGTTTAAAAAATGGACCACTTGAAACCGAGCAAGAAAATCTCCAAGCATACCCTCCAAAAAACAATTCAATCATTACCGCATGATATGCTTACTGAGATACTTTCAAATGTTGGTGCTTCATCCATCAATGACCTTAGCAACGCTGCATAATCTTGCAAGGACTTTCACAAGGCTGCAGATGATAAGTTGGTGTACCAAAGGTTGAACATAAATGATTTATGTTTCAGACCATTTCGCCCAAAAGAGTGTTATATCCACCAATGGTGCATGGAAGTTGAAAATACAGATGCCTTGACAGAAGAAGGCATCACTCACTGTTTTATAAATGCAAATGAAATCAAAGGGCTCGAACTCCTCAAAAGAGCAGTTGAAAAGGGCAATAGTAAGGCCCAATACTTGTATGGAATAATGGCAATCATATCACCATTTGAGGAACATGAAAAGACCAAAGCAATGGAATTATTGTCTCTTATCATCGAGGAACGAAATGGAAGGCAAATGGCATGGAAGATTGCTGAATGTCGAAGGCTTGTATGACAAACATTTACTCACTTATGGGCGCTTAATAAAAGGCTTGTTGCCATCGGACACAATCTTAAAAATTTTCAATCACCACATGATAGGCCAAATCTCCCCGACATAGAAGCGTACATATCAAGCCCAATTTTCTATAAGCCTTGCATGTGGAAATGCAAAGAAAAACTATTTTGCAAGTTCTTAAAAAGAACAGTTGCAAACATATAAATATTATATTGTCTTTGAAATATATTTTATTTTATTTGAAATATGTATTATTCTACACACATTGTAAATTAAGAACTAGTATTGTAAATAAAAAGAATTAATTGATATTGTAGAAACCATAGTCCTTATCATTCCCACATCCACTTAATTCTCTAGACAATTCCACTATCACACTACATTTTTTATGTGTACTGTAAACAAATAACTTGCAGACATTTCAATAAAATTCCGCTGTAACTGTGAATTTAACTCTATAGACATTTCAACAATGGTTCATAGACACTTTGACTATTTCTATTGAACACTCTACTGGACCACCCTTGCCCTTACCACTGCCCCTACCACTACCCTTGCCCCTGCCTCTACATCCAGGACCACGGTTGAAATCCACTCCACTCTTCTTCCGCTTTGATCCAAATATATTAGATGTCACAAATGTAGGATTCAAAACATCCACTTCACAACAAGACCTAGCACTGCTAATTATTTGACACTCATTGCTGGCACTGGCAGTTCCAGCCTTCATCTTTAAAATATGCTTTTGCATTGACAGCAGTCCTTGCTCACACACATACCTACATTCCTGATCTTTTTGACACTCAATCACCAATGATAAAAAGCCCCTCATCATGTTAGTACGCCAAGCAATTGTAGAAAATGCATCACCACACAAATATTTCTGATCCTAATCCACAACAGTCCTTGCTTCCTTGGTCCAACGGTGAAGTATGCACTGCTTGGGAATTTCTTGCACATTATTCAAATTCAACACATGCAATGAATGGCAACAAGGCAAGCCCCTCTCCTCAAACAACATACATGAACAAGAAATGGACAATGAAGCATCATCATACTTAACATTAAATTTCCTCCAATCTTGATTCCCAACCAAAACCTCATATTCAATGACACCACCAACCTCAGAAACAGCCTTTGACTCAACAAAAACACCAACAAATAATTTCTTTTCAAACTCTTTCAAGATAGTACGAGTGTATACCTTAGAAGCATCAACCAATATCTTTGAGTGTTCAGCCCTCACATTTACCACTCCAATATTTTGAAAATCTTCTTCAAGTGCTCTATTTCTCCAATCTTTCAACATGTTCTCAACTACAGTGAAAACAGCAAACAAACCCATTTGCTTATCTGCAAGCAATGTCAGAACACTATTTGTGCTTTCACTACGTTGTGATGATCGAAGCCCTGTAGTCAAAATGTACACAAAGTGTCTATTAATATCAAACAAATTGGCTAAGCATTATATTCAAGATCTCCATTAATCATGCATAAATTACACAGTGAAATTACCTGCAGAGGAAACGTGCTTGCATAGTGCTAGGCGCCACTTAAACCTTGATGCATACAAGTTCTTCAACCATCCCACATTACCACAGTTGAAACTTCCAAGCATCCTTGACCATGCATCATAAAACTCACTAGCAGTAGCGCAATGATACAAACATCTATAAAACATTTTGGAAAAACTTTCAATGCACATCAAGCCCTTGATGTTCTTCTTGGCATTCTCACAAATATGGCACAGACATAATATGTGCTGAACACCATAGCAAACATGGTCAACTGCAGATCTAATTGCACCATCCTGATCTATCATAATTGTCTGAGGAAGCTTTCCACCCATGCCCCTCTTAAAACACTCAAAACACCAAACAAAGTGCTCCCTCTTCTGCCCCACAAGAAAAGCAACAGCAAAAACAACATTCTGCTTGTGATTGTTTAATCCAATAAAAAGAGCACAAAACATATTATACTGATTGGTTCGAAATGTAGTATCAAACACAACGACGTCACCAAATGTTGTATAATTAGCCTTCATCACTTCATCAATCTAAATAAAACTACTTAATCTATTTTCACTATCAACTAGCACCTCATCGAAGAAATCAACATCTTCTGATGCCCTACGCTTAAAAGTATCAAGTAGCAGTGAAGCATCCCCAATATCCAATTCAGATGCACGCTCAGTAGATAAGTAATTGTAAAACATTCATTTAGTCAAGCCAGCTGACTCAAGCCCACTGACTTCATTTGATATAACCCTAATAGCATTTGTAGGTCTAATCCCATTCCCCATCAAATCTACAACAGCTGTGAAAATATCGTTATTCAAAAACTTAGCTGACCGCAACAAATATCGCTGCCTAACGGCAACAAATGAATGATTATGCTTTCCTAAATGAGCATGACATACCCACAATCCATCATCGCTCAATTTAACATGTATCACTGCACGATAATTACTATGCTTATCAACTCTATGACGTTCAGCAGCCTCTTTATTAACACTATCAGACTTTAAACTAGCATAGGGACAAAGGAACTTCTTGTGGTAAGGTGCCCCATCCTTTCTACCACCCCTATATCTACTCCTTGCACAACGTATACTATAACCTCTAGAAATAGCATATTCCTTAAAAAAAAACTCAGCCTCATCTGCAGAATCAAAGCTTGCTCCAACCCAGGTAACATCGTCAGCAGAATTTACAAAATCAGAACCAACAGATAATGTGACATCACCAGCTGCACTTACTGCCATACAAAATAAAAACAAACCATGAAATAAACAAAACACATATGAGACAAACAGGAAATCTTCAAAAAACCCAAAATTCTACCACACTCATAGACTGACATCCATCACTACCAAATGAAACATGTCCAGATACTGTACCATAAATTGTCTAAAACAATATGAAAAAATGTCCACAAGGAATGCTGGATACTTAAATACAAAAAGTAAAAAAACCTGTATGCTCACCAATTCCTTTGTCAAAGACATCACCTTCGCCACCATTGCCTTCACCGCCATAATCACAGAACCAATCAGTGACATCCTCATCAAAAAAAGAAATCAACGACTCAATATCCAAAGGCTCACCGTCTCCAACAACAACAAAACCCGCACTATTGGCCGAAATCATAGTGCAAAAAACTTCAAAAACATTCAGATATAAATGTTTCCTAGACTGACTGCTCGCCGTTCTTGGCCTCACCCTAGCAACGCCTCGCCCCTGGCGGCTCTCTCAGATCTTCCTTGACTCGAGCATTGTCACGGGCTGCCGTTGGCATCGAGCATGGAGATCAGAGAGGATGAAGGTATTGGAACTCTTAGATCCCACGATCTGACCTGTGGGATATGGCAGTAATTAGATACAATAACTAGGGTTAAAAATGTCATTTACTTGCATATGTTCAAAAGAACATATGCGCACGGTATCCGTAGTAAATTTCTGAGGTATTGGCGATGCATTGTGGGAACTTGTATTGATTGGCAACACATCACCAAACCTGTGAAATGCCCAGAAAACTTCCCATTTTGCTGCTACGAACTTTGAACACTTTCCAAACATATCAAACATGCATGGATAGCCTTCAAACTTCACATATATGTACTACACGTTGCAGAGACCACAATGCACCATTCAAACCAATCCTATGGTGTTCATAAAGACCACACAAATCCTTAGAAACTCCTTAGACCATATTGTAGTACATGTATGCATGCAAATGTAGTGTATGTACAATGAGACAACTATGTGAACATTTGAGTAATTTTTTGGCTATGTAAGTGATGTAGTGCAAAGCTGCCTAAGTGTGAATGATGGGCTGCTTGCTTGTAAATTCTATTTTGGCCACATAAAGTTGTCGAAAGCAAGGGAATGTAATTCCTATGTGTAGAATAAATGTTGGTATGAAATTTTGACCACACCTAGAGAACATCTAGAGGTTGAACTGAGATTTTGATTTTCGTAATTTGGAGCTCTGTAGCCAAAGATATGATGTTGTAAATTTGGCTAAGTTACTGTTCATTTGGCTAGAATTTTGTAACCAACTTAAAAAATCCATAACTTGGTCCATAGGTGGGCTATTGATATAAAACAAAATTCCTTGCTTTGCTCTAAGTCTCTACTTGATAATGGAGTAAAGAAAATAAGGGGTAGAAGGCTATAATGATACAGTTTATTAGTGTAAGTTACAGGTGCAATGGCTGGTCACTAGAACTTAACAAGATTGCCTAATGTGTGGTAGCCATGATTAAGACTTATGCTAGTGTTTTACTTCTTTGCTGCCATAGTGTTCATGAAATGTGAATATGTGTGTGATGATTGGACCAATATGCATGTCTTTACAGAGTACCCAAAAGGGCCAATTGGGTATGCACACTAAGGGTAGTGTTCTGATGGCCTACAGAACGTTACTAGTCCTGGGAGTCTAAATGCACAAATTTGGCACCATAATTTGACTACCCCAGAGTGGGTAACAAGTTATGAATGTTTTTATTCCAAACTTGTTGTGAAAGTTTGAATTCCAATCTAAAAAAGTTGTGAATGTTTATTTTCCTAAGTAGTTATGAATGTTTCCATTCCATTGAAAATAAGTTGTGAATGTTTCTACTACAATCTAGCTCTAAATATTTCAAACAAGTTGTGAATGCTTCCTTCACATTCTAAACACGTTGTGAATATTTATATTCTAAACTAGTTGTAAATGGTTCAATTTCAAACTAGTTGTGAATACTTGTATTCCAAACTATTTGTGAATGTTTTGATTCCATTCTAAACAAGTTATGGACATTTTTAATTAGAATGTTTACAATAGAAACAATCATAACTAGTTTGGAAAGGAAATTCTCCAACTTGTTTAGAGTGAAAGCATTCCAAAAAGTTTAGAATGGAAACATTCACAAGTAGCTTGGAATGGAAACATTCACAAGTAGCTTGGAATGGAAACATTCACAAGTAGTTTGGAAGGGAAACACTCACAACTTGTTTGGGATGGGAACATTCACAACTAGTTTGGAAAAGAAGCAGTAGTGCTAGTTTACACTAGAAACATTTACAACTTGTTTAGAATGGAACAAAAATACTCATAACTAGTTTGGAATAGAAACAATCAAAACTAGTTTACATTGGAATAGAAGCATTCACAATCTAGTTTGAATAGAAAGATTCACAACTTGTTTGCAATAGGAACATTCACAACTTTTTTGGAATGAAATGGAACATTCACAACTAGTTTGCAATGGAAACATTCATAACCAGATTGGAAAAGAAACATTCACAATTAGTTTGTAATAGAAACATTCACAACTTGTTTGGAATAGATACATTCACAGCTTGATTGGAATAGAATGGAAGGAAAATAATCACAACTTGTTCGGAATGCAATGGAAATAATCACAACTTGTTCAAAATAGAAAGATTCACCACCTATTTGGAATACAATTAAAGCATTCACAACCGGTCTGGAATAGAAACATTCATAACAAGTTGAGAATGAAATGGGAACATTCACAACTAGTTTGGACTAGAAACACTCATAACTTCTGTAGAATAGAAAGATTCACAACTTGCTAAGAATGGAATGGAAACATTCACAACTAGTTTGAAATAAAAATGTTGACAACTTGTCTAGAATGGAATGAAAACATGCAAAACTAGTTTCGAATAGAAACATTCACAACAAGTTTGGAACTAAAACATTCACAACTTGTTTAGAATAGAAACATTTAAAACTTGTTTTGAGTGGAATGGAAACATTCACAAGTACTTTAGAATAGAAACAATCACAACTTGTTTGAAATGGAATGGAAACATTCCTAACTAGTTTGTATTAGAAACATTGGCAACTTGCTTAGAATGGAAACGTTCATAACTTGCTTAGATTGAAAGGAAACATTCACAACTTATTTAGAATAGAATGGAAAAATGCACAACTAGTTTAGAATGAAATGGAAAGATTCATAACTTGTTTGGAACAGAAACATTCATGCCTAGTTTGGAATAGAAACAAACACAACTTGTTTGGAATTGAATCCAAGCATTCACAACTAGTTTGGAATGGAAACAATCACAACTAGTTAGGAATAGAAACATTCACATCTTATTTGTAGCAGAATCATTCACAAATTCTTAGAATGGAATAGAAACATTCACAACTTCCATGGAACAGAAACATGAATAACTAGTACTAATTAGAATGGAAACCTTCACAACTTGCTTAGAATAGAAACAATCACAAGTTGTTTAGAATGGAATGGAAACATTCACAACCTGTTCAGAACGGAATGGAAACATTCACAACTAGTTTTGAATAGAAACACTCATAACTTGTTCTGACTGGATTGGAAACATTGAGAACTAGTATTGAATTGAATCATTTACAATTTGTTTGGAATGGAAACATTCACAACTAGTTTCAAAAAAAAAAAAACATTCACAACTTGTTTGGAATGGAAACATCCGCAACTAATTTGTGATGGAAATAGTCACAACTACTTTAGAATGGAATGGAAACAATTGCGACTAGTTTGGGCTAGAATCATTCATAACTAGTTTGGAATGGAAACATTAACAATGTGCTTGGAATAGAAACATTTACACCTAATTTAGAATGGAATGGAAACATTCACAAGTAGTTTGGAATATAAACAATCCCAACTTGTTTGGAACTGAAACATTCACATCGAGGTTGAAATGCAAACATTCACAACAAGTTTGAAATAGAAACATTGACAGCAATTTGCAATGAAATGGAAACATTCATCATTTGTTTTGAATAGAAACATTCACAACTAGTTTACAATGGAATGGAAACATTCACAACTAGTTTAGAATAAAAAAATTCACAACATGCTTGGAATAGAAATATTCACAATTAGTTTAGAATGGAATGGAATCATTTACCACAAGTGTAGAATAGAAACATTCACAACTAGTTTGGAATAGAAACATTCACAACTTGTTTGGAATGGAAACATTGGCAACTTGTTTGGAATAGAAATCTTCATAGCTTGTAATGAATAGAAACTTTAACAATTGCTCTAGAATAGAAATGTTCAGAACCTTTTTGGAATATAAGCATTCAGAACTACTTTAGAATGGAATGGAAATATTATCAACTAGTTTAGAATATAAGCATCCACAACTAGTGTAGAATAGAAACATTTATAACTTGTTTGGAATAGAATTTTACATAATATGTTCAGAATATCATACAAACATTAACAGGTAGTCTGGAGTAAAGACATTCACAACTTGTTTGAAATGGAATGGAAACGTTCCCAACTAGTTTGGAATAGAAACATTGACAATTTTTTTAGAGTGGAAACATTCACAACTTCTTAGATTGAATGGAAACATTCGTAACTTGTTTAGAACGGAATGGAAGGGTTCATAACTAGTTTAGAATGGAATGGAAACATACACAATTGTTTGGAATAGAAACATTCAAAACTTGTCTAGAATAAAAAATTTCACAACTAGTTCTAAATAAAAACATCACAACTAGATTGGAATAGAAACATCCACATTTTATTCATAAAGGAATGGAAAAATTCACAAGTAGTTTGAAATAGAAACATTGACAACTTGTCTGGAATGGAATGGAAACATTCAAAACTTGTTTGGAATAGAATGATCCACAAATAGTTTAAAAATAAATGGGAACATTCACAACTAGTTTGGAATGGAAACATCCATAACTTATTTTGAATAGAAACATTCAAAACTTGTTTAGAGTGGAATATAAACATTCACAAGTCATTTGGTACAGAAACATCACAACTTGTTTAGAATGGAATGGAACCATTCCCAACTAGTTTAGAATATAAATGTTACCTACTCCTTGGTAGTCCAATTATGGTGCCAAAATTGTGCATTTAAACCCTTAGGATTGGTATGTCTTGGAGGCCATCAGAACAATAGCCTTAGTGTGCACACCCAAGTGGCCCTCTTGGGAACACATGCATATTGCTCTAGGCATTACACACATATTCACATTTTATTCACATTATGGCAGGAAGGAAGGAAACACTAGCAGAAGTCGTAATCTTGGCAACTACACATTAGGCATTCTTACTAGGTTCATGTGTCCAGCTAGTGCACCTGAAACTTCCTCGCAAAAACTATATTAATCTAGTCATGAACCCCCGATGGTTTCTTAATTTTTTTATCAAGTAGAGTCTTAAAAAAATCTAGGGAAACAAGTTTTACACCAATAGCCCACCTACGGACCAAGTTATGGTTTTTTTAACTTTCTTACAAAATTCTGACAAAATGAACAGTAACTTAGCCAAATTTGCAACACCATATTTTTGGTTACAGGGCTCCAAATGTAGAAATTCAAAATCCCATTCAAACTACTAGAAGTGCTCTATGTGTGGTCAAAATTATATACCAAGATTCATTCTACATAGGCAGTTATAGTACTTAGAGTGTAGGGTCAAAATTCTGATCATTTTGGGACCATTATCCACATACGAAATTTCACAAGCATGCAAATGCTTCATTCACAAGAGATGAACCCTACCAAGGCTATTCCATACATTTCGAAGACACATGGGAAATACATTCCCCTATAGCTAGCATCTTTATATAGCCAATACCAAAATTTATAAACAAGCAACCTATATTGCACACTTAGGCAGCCTGTGCATAGCATCCTCATACATAGCAAAACAGCAGACAAATGTTCACGTACATTGTCCAAAATTTACATGTCCTATGTGTACATTCATCCATGTACTACATAATATTCTTAAATTAGCTAAAATACACACCTTAGTTACAAGAGAGCTTTAGACACAATGCACTCTAGGAAATAGATTGCTCGAGAACAACTGCATAGTAAATTAAGCATCATTGCTAAAAATATTAAATATGCTCCTAAAACCACCAAACACTCCATATAATAACTAGGTACATGGAAGTTCAAGTACATGGAAAAGGTTAGTTTGAATGAGATCTCTACACAACACCTGAAACGGATAAATTTGAGGGGAGGTAAGTTTCACTTGGAAATTTAGTAAGGAGCACACTTAGGTGCTTAAGGTCATATTAGCCTTGATATTACCTGCATTAAAAGGCACTAAAACACTAGAAACACAATGCATATATCCAACAAAAAGTAACCAACTATAGCAGCCAAAGACAAACATCAAACATATGTATGTAGCAGCAACGAGTATCATTGGTTAGTCCATAAAACATGCAATAAACATATGCAAATCACTATGGAAGCCTTCCTCAAGCTTAAGCTTGGTCTTAGGAGAGTTTTAAAACTTGTTGGCATTAACTTTGGGCTCTAGAAAGCCTAATTTTTGCTGCCATAACTGTGCACATCACACTAAGGCTGAAAACCTTCAATAAGTGCACCTGCCCATACTAACCTTGGTTCTTCAAGCACTTCGCTCTCTTCCAAGCCTAGCCCTAGCTCCATGGATGTTTGAATAACATACTAAATAGTCTATGAGAGTGACAGAACTCCTTACCTTGTGGGCAGGCCAAAATTTGAGCTTGATCCTAGTTGCACCCAAGCAGTAGCACCAATAAGCTTCTAATTGTAGTTCCTTGACTTCAATTGCAAGTGGTTGCAAGTTTGATGGTATGGTGGCTATGGAAGAACTATGAAGGTGAAGGAGCTACATTTATTTGTTGCAAGAGGAGGCCAAATATGAGTGATAAGGATAAAGATGACCACTTATATGGACTTAAGTGCACAAACACACTTAACTAGCCTCAACCATGCTTTATGTCATTTTCTTTGCTACATGACCATGGTTTCTTAGTCCTAATTTCTTGGCCCACATTTGACTTCCTCACCATGCCTTAGCTGCCCCTCCATTGAGTAGAATAACCCCAAAATGTCTCCATTTGACTTAAGTCAAAGACATGGATATCCAAAGGCCTACACTATGACACTTAGGTCCTTAAAGCCTTTTGTGTTTTCTTGGTCCAAACTTGTCTTCCATAAGCAACTTGGTCCTCAAATAGTACTTTCATACCATCCATATACTTCTCATAATTATCCTTAGCTCTATTTTGAGAGTTTTGTGATTGAGTACTCGAATTTGCTAAACCTAACAAAAAAGTCCATAGGTTGCTTGACAAACAAGCAATCCTTAAGGCTTTTCTTGGGGGCCAAGTTACCAACTTGGAACACTTTTAAGGAGGTGTTGATCATACATTTTACCCATCACACTTCAATAACTATGGTCTGAATTACACAATGTCATAGTTTTTGGCCATTATGCCACACTTTTCAATTCTCCCATTTATGTGAGGTGGTAACAAGAAACATTAACAACTTGTTAAGAATGGAAGTGATCATAACTTGATTAGATTGAAAGAAAACTTTCACAACATGTTTAGAATAGAATGGAAACATGTGCAACTAGTTTAGAATGGAATGGAAATGTTCACAACTTGTTTGGAATAGAAACATTCACATCTAGTTTAGAATACAAACAAACACAACTTGTTTTGAAAAGAATCATTCACAACTTGTAGAATTGAATGGAAACATTCACAACTAGTTTCGAATGGAAACACTCACAATTAGTTAGGAATAGAAACATTCACATCTTGTTTGGAATAGAATCATTTATAGCTTGTTTAGAATGGAATAGAAATATTCACAACTTGTTCAGAATAGAAATGTTCATAATTGGCACAGATTGGAATGGAAACATTCACAACTTGTTTGGAATAAAAACATCCATAAGTTTTTTAGAATGGAACATAAGCATTCACATTTAGTTTGAAATAGAAAAATTGGCAACTTTTCATAAAGGAATGAAAACATTCACAACTAGTTTGGAATAGAAACATTCACAACTTGTTTAGAACGGATTGGAAACGTTAAGATGTAGTTTTCATAGAAAGATTTACAATGTGTTTGGAATGGAAACATTCACAACTAGTTTGGAATAAACACATTCGCAACAGGTTTAAAATAGAATGGAAGCATTCACAACTTGTTTGGAATTGAAACATTCATATATTGTTTGGAATGGAAACATCCACAACTAATTTGGAATGGAAACAATCACAACTAATTTGGAATGGAAACAATCACAACTAGTTTAGAATGGAATGGAAACAATCATTACTAGTTTGGAATAGAAACATTCACAAGTAGTTTGGAATGGAAACATTAACAATGTGTTTGGAATAGAAAATTCACAACAAGTTTAGAATGGAATGGAAACATTCTCAAGTAGTTTGGAATATAAACAATCATAACTTGTTTGGAATTGAAACATTCACAACTAGTTTGGAATGCAAACATTCACAACAAGTTTGGGATAGAAACATTTATAACAGTTTGCAATGGAATGGAAACATTCACCACAAGTTTTGAATAGAAACAATATCAACTAGTTTGCAATGGAATGGAAACATTCACAAGTAGTTTGAGGTAGAAACATTCATAACAAGTTTGTAATAGAAGCATTTGCAAATAGTTTAGAATGGAATGGAAACATTCACTACAAGTTTAAAAATAGAAACATTCACAACTCGTTCAGAATAGAAACTTTCACAACTTGTTCAGAATTGAAATACTAGTGACTTGTTTGGAATAGAAATGTTCACAGCATGTATGGAATACAAACATTAACAACTGCTTTAGAATAGAAACATTCATAGGTTTTTTGTAATAAAAGCATTTAGAATAGAACTACTTTAGAATGGAGTGGAGATATTCACAACTAGTTTAGAAAAGAACCATTCATAACTATTGTGGAATTGAAACATTTATAACTTGTTTGGAATAGAATTATACATAACTTGTTTAGAATGTCATGGAAATAGCCACAAGTTGTTTGGAATAGAAACATTCACAACTTATTTTAAATAGAATTGAAACTTTCCAAACTAGTTTGGAATAGAAACATTGAGAATTTGTTTAGAATGGAAACATTCAGAACTTGCTTAAATTCAGTGGAAACAATCATAACATGTGTAGAATGGAATGGAAAGATTCATAACTAGTTTGGGAGCGAATGGAACATAGACAACTTGTTTGGAAGAGAAAGATTCATAACTTATCTAGAATAAAAACATTCACAACTAGTTTTGAATAGAAACACTCACAACTAGATTGGAATAGAAACATCCACAACTTATTTAGAATCGAATGGAAACATTCACAAAATGTTTGGAAAAGAATCATTCACAACATGTTTAGAATAGAATGGAAACATTCACAACTAGTTTGGAATAGAAACATTCATAACTTGTTTAGAATGGAATGAAAATTCTCACAACTAGTTTGGAATAGAAACATGCACAACTTGTTTTGACTGTAATGAAAACATTCACAACTAGTTTGGAATCGACATATTCATTAGCCATTTGGAATAGAAACATTGACAACTGATTTAGAATCGAATGCAAATATTCACCAACTTTCTTGGAATCGAAACATTCACTACTTGTCTTGAATGGAATGGAAACAATCACAACTAGTATAGAATGGAAAGATTCATAACTTGTTTACAATGGAATAGAAATATGCATAACTAGTTTGGCATAGAGACATTCATGGCTTGTTTAGAATGAAATTGAAACATTCACAACTTGATTAGAATGGAAACCTTCACAACCTGCTTGGAACAAAAACATTCATAAATTGTTTAGAATGGAATCGAAAGATTTAGAACTTGTTTAGAATGAAATGGAAACATTCACAACTAGTTTGGAATACAAACATTCATAACCTATTTAGAACGGAGTGGAAACATTCACAAGTAGTTTCAAATAGAAATATTCATAACTTGTTTAGAATGGAATGCAAATATCCACAACTAGTTTGAAAAAGAGAAATTTACAACTTGTTTATAATGGAATGGAAACATTCACAACTTGTTTGGAATAGAAACATTCACAACTAGTTTAGAGTGGAATGGAAACATTTACAACTAGTTCAGAATAAAAACAATTGGAACTTGTTTAGAATAGAATGGAAACGAAACATTCATAGCCAGTGTACAATAGAATCAAAACAATCACAACTTCACACAGCGCCTCAAGGGCTTGCCTAGGATGCCTATGGGAGTGTGTCCCACATTAGGTGCAATTGGCTAATTGATTACATGCACATTTGTTAAAACCTTAATGCCTATAGTTAATTAACCTACTTTGCAATCATGGATGAGTTTGTGGTTCGACTTGATCAATAAAATGAAGAAATGATACTTAAAACATTGCCATGGCATTTCATTAAAAGCGAACATCCAAACTGTCAAAGCATACAAAGTGTTACCCACTTCAGGGTAGTCTAGTTATGGTGCCAAAATTGTGCATGTAAAACTCCCAAAGTTGGTACGTTCTCTAGGCCATTAGGATAATACCTTTAGTGTGCATACCCAAGTGGCCCTCTTGGGTGCTATATAAATGCATACATATCGGTCCAACCATTACACACATATTCAAATTTTATGCACACCATGACAACAAGGAAGGAAAACACTAGCACAAGTCTCAATCTTGGCTACCATACATTAGGCAATCTTGTTAAGTTTGAGCAACTAGCCACTGCACCCGAGACATCCTCCAAGAAAATGTATTAATCTAGCTATGTAACACCCTATTTTATTTGCTTCATTATCAATTAGAGACTTAAACCAAACCATGGAATTTTATTTTACATAAATAGCCACCCATGGACCAAGTTATAGATTTTTTAAGTTAGTTACAAAATTCTGACGAAATATACAGTAACTCAGCCAAATTTGCAATGTCATAATTTTGGCTACAGGGCTTCAAATCAAGAAATTCTAATCCTAGAACTACTCTAGGTGTGGTAAAAATCTCATATGAAAATTCATTCCACACAGGGAGATATAGAACTCTGAGTGCCGGGTCAAAATTCTGTCCACTTTATGACCATTTTGCCCATACAAAATTTCATAATTGTGCAAACACTTCATTCACAAGGGGTAAGCCCTCCAAGGCTATCATATACATGTCTAGTACAAATAGTAATTACATCCTCTTGCATCTAGCAACAATATGTGGAGAAAACAGAATTTACAAGTAAGCAGCTTATCATTCACACATAGGCAGCTTTATACCACATCACATACATAGCCAAAACACTACTCAAATGTTCACATATTTGTCTCATTTTACATACACTACATGTTCATGCATACATGCACTATATAATGGTCTTAACTTAGCTAAATACCTACCCTAAGTTACACAAGTGCATGAGACATATCGGACTCCAGAAACAGGATCTGGACAGTTGCTACATAACACAATAAGCACCATCACTAAAAATACCAAATGTGCTCCTAAAATCAAAAAAATTTCTAGATCAGAACTAGACATATCAAAATTTATGTCTGTGAGAATTTAGGGCAAAACTCAAACCATAAAGGTCAGTTTGAATGTGATCATTCTATTGGAGGGGAGTAAGTTTCATTGTAAAACTTAGTAAGGGTAATAATTGTACTCTTAAGGAAATGTGACCTTCACTAAAACCTTCATCCAAAGACACTAAGACATGAAACCACAATGCATATGTACAAGATATAGCAACCAAACGCAGTAGCCATTCACAACCAACAAACACATGAAATGTGGCAGCAACATAAACCATAGGTTAGTCCATAAAAAGATGCAATAAATTTAAGTAAATCACTATGGCAGCCCTCCTCAAGCATAAGATTGGTCTTAGGAGATTTTTAACACTAGTTAGTACTAACTTTGGGCTCTAGAAACCTTCATTTCACTACCATCATTGTGCACCTCATACTAGGTGACAAAATGTTCAATAAGTGCACTCCGCTCACTAAGCTTGGTTCATCAAGCTCATGGCTCTCTTCCAAGCTTAGCCCTAACTCCATGGATTTTTGAAAATATAGTAAAAAATCCATGAAAGGAAGAGAACTCCTTACCTAGACGGGTAGGCTAAATTTTAAGCTCGATCCTTGAAGTACCCGAGCAATAGCTCTAGTTTGCATTCAATTGCTTCCTTTTACCTTCAATTCCAAGTAGCTTTAAGTTTGGAGATAAGGTGGCTACGGAGGAAGTGTGAAGGAGGGTGGGCTGTGTCCCTTGGCTAATATGGCCAAATATGAGAGAAGAAAAGGTGAAAAGTGCATTCAACACACCTAAGTAGTCTTAACCTTGCTTTATGTCATTTCCTTGCTAGAAAACCATGATTTCTTAATCTCAAACTCATGGCCCACATTTGATCATCCTTATCTTGCTATAGTAGCCCCTCCTTAGGTGGGTTAACCCAACAATTTCACTTTTAACTTAAGTTGTAGACATACACATCTTAAGGCCTACATAAGAACACTTAGGTCCTTTTTGGCTTTTGTGTTTTCATTGTCCTTAGTTGTCTTCCATAAGCAAGTTTGTAGTTCTTTTCGCCTTACGTGTTTTGTTTGTCCTTAGTTGTCTTCCATAAGCAATTTGGTCCTCCAATAGCACTTTCATACCATTCATATCCTTCTCATAACTCTCCAAAGCTCTTTCTTGAGAGTTTTACAATTAAGTACCTGAATTTTCAAAACCTTACAAAAAAGTCCATAGGTTGCTTGACAAACAAGCAATCCTTAAAGCTTTTTGTTGGGGGCCAAGTTACCAACTTGGAACACTTTCAATGAGGTGTTGATTATGCCCTTTACCCCTCACACTTCAATCACTATGATGACAATTACACAATATAATGATTTTTTGCCATTATGCCACACTTTGTAATTCTCACAGTTTTGGGAGGTGGTAACACAAATCATTTTTTTAGTTAACTACACATAATCAATCATGTGTGAAGATTCAAGAAAAAGTAGACTATGCTCACGCTTAAGAGTGAATCTAGAGTAGACTATTCATACATGAACATTGGAGGCAAACTTGTGTATGGAAACTATACAGTGAACCATAGTACTAAGATCTGTAACTAAGCCCGTGCCTTAGAAAAAACTACTAGTGGCGAGCTTCACAAGCCCTCATTTGTACTTAACTAGCCTCTTTCGACAAAAACAAATGATTGTAGTTAGCTCCATAACCTAACCAACATGCGAACCAAAAAATTAGAATCATAAACTTTCAAATAAACCATGTACCTATGTGTGAGCTTAGCTCAACAACCCTCAATAGTTGCTACCTCAACGACACCTAAAAACTACACAACAAAAGCTAAGGCAGTGAGAATAAAAGATTCTCAGTAAGGGATCCTTAAACCTACAACAAAAATACGAGGACACATATATATATAGTATATGAAGTCAACTGCACGCGCTTGCAGTTTGAGAGCTAACTTATGCACATACATTTGAGTCCTTTGGGACTCCTCCTCTTCCTAGTCCTTTCATGGGCATCATATTGTGCCTAGTGAGTTTTGGCTTTTAACTGGCTCTTAGTAAGCCATAGCTTATCGATGTCGTAACTTTAACGTTCCCTTCATTGTTGCGTAGGTGGACATGGTAGATGTGGCTTGCCTCAGTTCTAAGGTACTCACTAGGTGTACTAACACTCCACATAATGACTCAAGTCCTTAGATTTTCTTAGGTCACTTGTGCACTAAGCTTCTACCACAAATTGTTGCTAAGAGTTGGCAAGGCTTGCATTTGTGCCTCAAGTAACCATGCCTAGGCTACAAGTACGCTAAACCATTAGTCAAGGCGTATACCTATCCACCATTACTTGGTTCACCCTAGTGGATTGCCGAATACCTTGGTAGGACTTATTTACTAGGTTCTTTGGAACCCACACAGGTGCACTATGGTTGCCACAATAAAGCCTCAAATTTGAAGGCCCAACTAGGCTTCTGATGGTGCTAAGCCTTGCAGCCAACTAATGGTACTCTAGTGGAAATGATAGTACTCCCTTTTAGCTTCATGTGTAATCTTGAATCACCTTAGTTGGACACTTGAGTAAAATGTTATGGAAAAAATACTACAACATGTTAGTGCTGTTGAGTGTTGGTGGGTAGGCCATTGGGGCGTAGGTGCCACTTGAGGCCTAAGCACCAGAGGCACCCTACTTCATAGTGCTAAAAAAGGATCCTAGGCACCGTAGCACTGCATGGTGCCTAGTCACCAGGGACATGAGCCCTTCTAACGCTGCAACCCCACATGGAGCCTAGACACTTGGGCCTGTGCCCTGAATTAGAGAAAAAACCTCCTAAGCCTTTTTGGAGGCCTCCATGCCCTTCGAAACCTCCGCGGAACAACTCCAATTTCTTCATACCAACACACCATATACACTAGGCCACAATGCACCATTTTCCTCAAGCTCTTAGTGCCCCACAACACCATACTAAGCTTGAATTTGTCACAAGTCCACCATATGCATCACCATCCACCAATCACTACAATTCATAAAACTACTTAAATTCAATCACAAGAAAGTTATTGATGGCATGAAACAAGCATGAAATGTAAATCCCTTCACTTAATTAACCTTGAATTAGCTCAATTAGGGAACCACAAACCTAGAACTTGAAGTCCAAAGGTTCCACTAAGGTTGCCTAGGTTCCGAAGAAATACAAGGATCATGGCACTAAATTAAGGTAGTCCAAGAAAAACCCAAGCTCTACAAAGCTTAAGAAGTAGGAAAACAAGTTGGGCAAGGAGTTACCTCATGAATAAACCATGCCTAAGAAGAAAAATGCCCTTCTAAGTTTCAAAACTTGGAAAACAAGTGCAAACAAGCTTCTCTCTTCTTGGGTACAAAGAAACCTTCCATTTTTTGTGATGAAACCATGAAATTGAAGTGATTTGAGCAAGAGATGGAGAGGAGAAAGGAGGGCTACAAATTTGAATGGAAGGGATGAGGGCATAGTAACATCCTCATTTGTTCCAACCAAATTTAAAACAAGAAAAACTTTAACCCCCAAACTTCTTCATTATTTTCAAATTTACCCTACCATCGAATAATAACTAGGTAATTAAAAAGTTTGGCAAACTTTGCTAACTTGCGCCTTGGGTTTTAAATACATCATTTTTACTCTTGGGTGTCAGCGCCCAACTGACCCCCACCCTAAACCTTTTTAAGAGATTCAAGCCAACTGATTGTTTTTATTTACTTAGTTGAATCCACATGGTGAATTGGACTCTGACCCCCAGAATTCTTAACCCAGCTTATTACTATCCCAGGTGGGAATCTTAAGCTTTTGAAACTTTAGTAATGTTTACTTAATTTTACTTAATTGATGGGCTTTCAATTAGTTGAATTTACATAGGCTTTAAGCACGCATGTAAGTGTGTGTCTATGCGTTTAGGGGTTCATTGTGGTATGACTAAAGATAAACATGCTCACACACACAAGCATACATACATGCACACACCATAGATTACAAACCATGGATGCCTCGTTTTCATACTCAGTACTTTAAGCCCATAAGTACATACAAGGCCCAAGTCAAGTTTTATTCTAAGCCTAGTCCTTATGCCTTTCATATATACAAATATGTACACGTAAAAATTTGCAAATTAGGACTACATGGGCCAAAACACAAACATCAAAAGTTTGATGTTCAAGGTTCTGTCATGCATGGTACACTTTTTAGTTCAAACTTACTCAAGGCCAGCTGTGACTTTCACCTCTACTTTAACCTGACACCTTGGCTATAACTACCATATTATCCTCCTTTTCTTAGTCCATACCATAATGGAGGAAAAAAGTACAACTCCCACTACAGCCATCAGGGCCTACAATCATGACAACAGAACACAATCATCAATTCAAATTGATGAACTTATCATGCTTCCTTTTCATACAGCATAATTTAAAGGGTATAACTCTCTATACATAGCATCCTTAGAGGTTCCCTAGCCCATCAGCCCTCTTCTTCTTTACCTAAAATGGACAAAAGAAAGTGTGAGTACATAGGTACTGTTAGTGTCGTGCCTAAAAAGCCAATCATGATATGATTGTATTCTTGCACATTGAGTCATGATATTTTATTAAGGCATTAATCCAGCAATTATGTTTGTTGTTCTATTTTTGTGTAACGTAATAAACATAATTGTAACCCTAGAATAATGATATTCTTAAATTTCCCTGGTCTAGTATTATTGTGGAGTGGGTTGCAATAATACATAATGACTAGCATATATGGAGACTAATATGAGATATGTAGTCTACGTATGGGTACAAGTTGGAGAACTTATGTACTGGACTGACCCACCATGAGAACACTACATGGATTGTTATATGAGTGTCATAACTGATTCTCGTAGTGATCATGGTATATGTAGTCCTTCGACCTAAGATCATCATGGTTTCCTACATGTGAGTCACATACTTTGATACTTTCCTTTGTTGCTCGTAACTGAATGAACTTGAAGGAGGTCATTGGGTATGTCACATATCATGCGGAGGGATTTGTATGATCAAAATGGGATTTGTCCCTCCTATGTAATGGGAGTGATATCTTCGGGCCCCTTGATAGGGTGAGACTTAGAAAATGCATGGCCATGCTCGGATGAGTGGATATACGATATCAATGTCATCAGTTTAAGTTGGTCTACTCGGTAATCAAGAAACCAAAGATTGGGCTATACGAGAGTGAAACATTCCATGTCTCATGCTTAGTCTTGATATCTTGGACAAAGGGACAATAGCATATATCAGTGATGATCATAAAGGTTTAGTCAAATCATCGACAATCTTGTCACTTGGGTAGCAATGATGTGTTGCCAGACAGCGCTCAGTGCTTATGATCATAAATGTGATTTATGATCATTGCCAACATGGTAAGAGCCTATTGGGTCGCACACATAGAGCTATTTGGATCATTAGAGTGCATGGGCTAATAATTTAGGTTTTGGTTTCACAATAATTTCCTATTAATAATGGGCCCAATAGTTTAGCCATTATTATGTCTGAAATTAAAGCCTAATTGGATTAGGGTTTTGAAACCCATTAGGCCTAGAAGTTGAGTCTCACTATAAATACAACTTTTAGTGAGAAATTCGTAGGTCCCTTGCCCTAGCCTCCCAAAAGGACAGCCGTACTTTTCTCTTGCAATTCCTTGGAGGACGTAAGCTAGCACTGCGAGCGCAAGGGAAACGCATCTGCCGGTATGTTGTGGAAGCATGGTGACCCGGAAAGGCTTGTGTGGATACCGTAGAGACCTTGAACACGTCAACTGTTCAGGTTTTGTGATTCGACTCTACAGTTGAGTGAGAGATCTCAACCGAAAATTAGGTATGAAAATTTTTGAACACCCGGTTTACCCCATTTCACTTGGATCCTGGAGGGTTTTGGTTAAATTCCGCTATACTATTTGGCTCCCGAAACCCAACAAGTACTCAGTGAAGAACCCATACAATACCTAGTGCCTTTTTCAATACTTAAAACATTGTTATACTTAAAACCTCCGAGCATTTTTAATAACCTACATCCAAAGACATAAAAGACACCAAACACAATAAGTACAAAAAAATATATAATACATATATGAGTGATAAAGGGGTTAGCACACGCATTGAAATAGAGAAGCACACAAACACAGCAAAGATGATTTCTTGGTAGTTTCTTCTTATGATCACTTTGATTAAATTTATTTAACGTAGAGCTCTAAGTTAACAGTTAAGTTTGGCAAAACTTGTGCAAAAACCCTATGCTTGCTAAAAGCAATCTAGCTAGCTTACCAAAGCACTTTATGCACACATAGCCCATTATATAGGCTCTAGGTTTCTTTGGCTTAAGAGATCGTGTTACCACCTCATAAAATGAGAGAATTACAAGTGTGTCATGATGGCTAAAAACCATTATATTGTGTAATTCTCACCATAGTGTTTGAAATGTGGGGGGTAAAAGGCATGATCAACACCTCCTTAAAAGTGTTCGAAGTTGGTAACTTGGCCCCCAAGAAAAGCCTTAAGGATTGTTTGTTTGTCAAGCAACCTATGGACTTTTTTTGTAAGGTTTTGGAAATTCGGGTACTCAATTGTAAAACTCTCAAGAAAGAGACTTGGAGAGTTATGGGAAGGATACAAATGGTATGAAAAGTGCTATTGGAGGACCAAATTACTCATGGAAGACAAGTTTGAACAAAGGAAACACTAAAGGCAATAAGGACCTAAATTTTTTAGTATAAACCTTAAGGTGTTCAAGGTTTTGACTTAAGTCTAAGGGTGGAATTATGGGGTTATCCCACTATGGGGAGGCAGCCATGACTTGATAATTAGTCAAAAATGTTGGGCACATGTGTACCAATGAGTTTAAGACAAAGAAACCACAATTAGTAAAAAGGAAAATGACATAAAGCAAGGTTAAGCTTGTTTAAGTGTGTTTTGGTGTCCTTAAGCTCATTTAGGGCCATTTAAGTGGCCAAATCACTTATCCCTCTCTCATTTTCGTCCTCCCCCAGCCAAAGAACATAGCCATGATGGGTTTTGGGAGCCAAATAGTGCAGCGGAATTTAACCGAAACCTTCCAGGATCCAAGTGAAACGGGGTAAACCGGGTGTTTGAAAATTTTCATACCTAATTTTCGGTTGAGATCTCTCACTCAACTGTAGAGTCAAATCACAAAACCTGAACAGTTGACGTGTTCAAGCTCTCTATGGTATCCACACGAGCCTCTTGATATCACCACGCTTCCACCACGTCCCGGCAGATGTGTTTCTCTTGCGCTCGCAGTGCTAGCTTGCATCCTCCAAGGAATTGCAAGAGAAGAGTGTGGCTGTCCTTTTTGGATGCTAAGGCAAGGAGACCTGCGAATTTCTCACTAGAAGTTGTATTTATAGTGAGACTCAACTTCCAGGCCTAATGGGTTTCAAAGCCCTAATCCAATTAGGATTTAATTTCGGGCTTAATAATGGCTCAACTCTTTGCCCATTATTAATACGAAGTTAAAGTGAAACCATAACCTAAATAATTAGCCCATGCACTCTAATGATCCAAATAGCTCAATGTGTGCGGCCCAACAGGCTCTTGCCACGTTGGCAATGATCATAAATCACATTTATGATCATAAGCAATGAGCGGTGTCTAGCAACACATCATTGCTACCCAAGTGACAAGATTGTCGATGATTCGACTAAACCTTTATGATCATCATTGATATATGCCATTGTCCCTTTGTCCAAGATATCAAGACTAAGCACGAGACATGGAATGTGTCACTCTCGTATAGCCCAATCTTTGGTTTCTTGATTACCGAGTAGACCAACTTAAACTGATGACATTGATATCGTATATCAACTCATCCGAGCATGGCCATGCATTTTTCTAAGTCTCACTTTATCAAGGGGCCCGAAGATATCACTCCCGTTACATAGGAGGGACAAATCCCATCTTGATCATACAAATCCCTCCGCATGATATGTGACATACCCAATGACCTCCTTCAAGTTCACTCAGTTACGAGCAACAAAGGAAAGTATCAAAGTATGTGACTCACATGTAGGGAACCTTGATGATCTTAGGTCGAAGGACTACATATACCATGATCACTATGAGAATCACTTATGACACTCATATAACGATCCATGTAGTGTTCTCATGGTGGGTCGGTCTAGTACACAAGTTCTCCAACTTGTACCCATATGTAGACTACATATCTCATATTAGTCTCCACATATGCTAGTCGTTATGTATTATTGCAACCCACTCCACAATAATACTAGACCAGGGACGTTTAAGAATATCATTATTCTAGGGTTACAATTATGTTTATTACGTTACGCAGAAACAAAACAACAAACATAATTGCTGGATTAATGCCTTAATAAAATATCATGACTCAATGTGCAAAAAATACAATCATCTCATGATTGGCTTTTTGGGCACAACACTAACAATCTCCCACTTGCACTAAAAGCCAATCATCCATGTATCTAATACCGATGGACCTAGAATGGCTATCATGCTTTTGCTGCGTAAGGGGCTTTGTCAGTGGATCAGCAATGTTGCTGTCTGTCGAAGTCCTGCATATCCTTACATCACCCCTCTCGATGATCTCCCTGATGAGATGATAGCGTCGGAGTATGTGTTTGGATCGCTGGTGAGATCGAGGTTCCTTAGCCTGTGCGATTGCTCCATTGTTGTCACAATAGAGCTCTATCGGGTCGGTAATGCTTGGAACCACTCCAAGTTCAGTGATGAACTTCTTGATCCAAACTGCCTCCTTCGAAGCATCAGAGGCGGCAATGTACTCAGATTCTGTTGTAGAGTCAGCTACTGTCTCTTGCTTTGAACTCTTCCAGCTCACAGCACCACCACCAATACAAAACACATAACTAGATTGCGATCTAAAATCATCCTTATCGGATTGGAAGCTTGCATCGGTGTAACCCCTTACAACGAGCTCATCTTCACCTCCAAAGACCAAGAATGCATCCTTAGTCCTTCGTAAGTACTTAAGGATGTTCTTAACAGCTGTCCAGTGACTCTCACCGGGGTTTGATTGGTACCTACTCGTCATGCTCAAAGCATATGAGACATCGGGATGAGTACATATCATGGCATACATGATAGATCCAATTGCTGAGGCATATGGAATCTTACTCATGCGCTCTCTCTCCTTGGGTGTACTCGGACACTGAGATCTAGAAAGAGTTATACCATGTGACATGGGCAAGAATCCTTTCTTGGAATCTTGCATGCTAAACCTCTTTAGCACCTTGTCAATGTATGTACTTTGACTTAGGCCAAGAAGCTTTCTAGATCTATCTCTATAGATCCTGATGCCTAACACATAGGCTGCTTCACCCAAGTCCTTCATAGAGAAACATTTCCCTAGCCAAGTCTTCATAGACTGTAGCTCAGGAATGTCATTCCCGATGAGTAGTATGTCATCTACATACAACACCAAGAAGACAATAGCGCTCCCACTAACCTTCTTGTAGACACAAGGTTCATCTTCATTTTTGATAAAACCAAACTCTTTGATTGCTTCATCAAAACGAAGATTCCAACTTCGAGAAGCTTGCTTCAGTCCATAAATGGACCTTTGCAACTTGCACACTTTATTGGCATTCTCAGGAGTGACAAAACCCTCAGGTTGTGTCATGTACACATCCTCAAGTAGCTTTCCATTTAGGAATGCAGTTTTGACATCCATTTGCCATATCTCATAATCATAGTGTGCAGCAATAGCAAACAAAATTCAGATGGATTTAAGCATAGCAACTGGTGAAAAAGTTTCATCATAGTCAATACCATGAATTTGCTTGAAACCTTTTGCAACCAATCGTCCCTTAAAGGTAATCACATTACCATCCATGTCAGTTTTCTTCTTGAAAACCCATTTGCACCCTATGGGTTTTACCCCTTCAGGTGGGTCAACCAAAGTCCATACTTGGTTTTCATACATGGATTCCATCTCGGATTTCATGGCCACTAGCCACTTCTCAGAGTCAGGCCCCGACATAGCTTGTTGGTAGGTTGTGGGCTCATCCTGATCCATGAGCATCACATCACCAGTGTGAGTCATGAGAAATCCATATCTCTCAGGCTCACGCCGAATCCTACCAGACCTACGTGGGCTCTGTGCTACAGGAACAGACTCTTGAACCACAACATCTTGTGGTGTCTGTTCAGGTTCCATTTCAGGTTCGATGTCTCCTTGTTGTTCTTGAATTTCTTCAAGTTCTACTTTCCTCCCACTAGTTCCTTTAGAGATAAACTCTTTCTCTAAAAAGACACCAGTTCGAGCAACAAACACTTTTTGCTCAGAAGGATTGTAGAAATAGTAACCCTTTGTTTCTTTGGGATACCCAACAAAAAGGCATTTTTGAGATTTGGGCCCTAGTTTGTCAGAGGATTGACGTTTCACATAAGCGTCACAGCCCCAAATCTTCATAAAAGACAAATTGGGACGCCTCCCACTCCATATCTCATATGGTGTCTTTTGAACCGATTTAGATGGAACTCAGTTTAGTGTAAAAGCGGCTGTCTCTAGAGCATGTCCCCAAAAGGAGTTTGGAAGGTTAGCTTGACTCATCATAGAGCGAACCATGTCTAACAGAGTTCGATTTCTCCTTTCAGATACACCATTCCATTGAGGTGTACCTGGTGGAGTGAGTTGTGATACTATACCACACTCCTTCAGATAGTCAAGGAATTCTCGATCCAAGTACTCTCCACCTCGATCTGATTGAAGCACTTTAATACTCTTCCCGAGTTGATTCTCTACTTCATTCTTGAATTCTTTGAACTTTTCAAAGGATTCTGACTTGTGTCTCATGAGATACACATAGCCATATCTGCTGAAGTCATCAGTGAAAGTAATGAAGTATTGGAAACCTCCTCTAGCTTGTGTAGACATAGGGCCACATACATCACTATGTATGAGTCCTAGTAAGTCATTAGCCCTTTCACTTTGCCCTTGTGAATGGGGCTTTGGTCATCTTGCCCAACAAACATGACTCACATGTCTCATATGATTCAAAATCAAATGAGTCCAAGAGTCCATCCTTATGGAGCTTGGATATGCGGGTCTCATTTATATGGCCCAAGCGACAGTGCTAGAGATAGGTCGCGTTCGAATCATTTAATCTGACCTTCTTGGTATTCACATTATAGATTGGATCTTCGAGGTCTAGAACATACAACCCATTGCTAAGTTGAGCACTGCCATAAAAGATTTCATTCAAATAAATAGAACAACATTTGTCCTTTATTATAAATGAAAAACCTTTCTTGTCCAAACAAGAAACAGAAATCAAATTTCTACTAATAGTAGGCACAAAGTAGCAGTTGTCTAATTCTAAAACTAATCCACTAGGTAAAGTGAGAACATAAGTCCCTACGGCTAAGGCAGCAACCCTTGCTCCATTTCCAACACGTAGGTCCACTTCACCTCGGGCCAATCTTCTACTTCTACTTAGATCCTGCACATTTGCACAAATGTGAGATCCACATCCAGTATCCAATACCCAAGATGAGGAAGTAGAAAAGTTAGCCTCTATAACAAAAATACCTGAAGTGGAAGTCTTACTTCCCTTTTCCTTAGCAAGTTCTTCAAGATATAGCTTGCACATTGTTGCGCTTCCAGTTAATCCAGCAGGTTGCTTACAATTAACAATGGAAGCACTCCCCTTCCTTTATTCCACACCACCCTTTGGTTTCAGTGTGGAGCTGAAGAAGAATAACGACTAGCATTGGACTTTCCATTAGCTTTATCCTTCTTCTTGTTGGCTTTTCCCTTTCCCTTGCCCTTTTGAACCATCAAAATTGGCTATAGCCTTCATAAGTGATTCTCATAGTGATCATGCATATGTAGTCCTTCGACCTAATATCAGCAAGGTTCTCTACATGTGAGTCACATACTGTGATACTTCATTTATTGTTATAGTTCATGATGAGGTCACTGACTGTAGTTTTCAGGCAATGATTGTAAGACTACATCAATAGCCAACTCTTTCTGAAGAGCAAATCCCAAACTCTCAAGATCCTCAATGTACCTAATCATCTTGAGCACATGAGGACCCACGGGACTTCCCTCAGACATTTTGCACTCAAACAATGCCTTAGAGGTCTCAAACCTCTCATGCCTAGCTTGCTCTTGGAAAAGCATTTTGAGATGTTCGATCATATTGAACGCCCCTATGTTCTCATGTTTCTTCTGAAGCTCAGATTCCATGGTAATAAGCATGAGGCATGTAGCATCCAAAGCATCATCAGAATGCCTATTGTGAGCATCCCTTTCAGCTATTTGGATCAGCTAGAGCATGGGCTCATAATTTGATGGGCTGGTTCACAATAATTTCATATTAATAATGAGCCCAATTTGAGCCTTTATTAAGCCCAAAATTATCCTAACTGGAAGGCCTTTCCTACTGTACCAAACAAGAAACATAAATCAAATTTCTACTAATAGTAGCACAAAGTAGCAGTTGTCTAATTCTAAAAGGACTAACTCCACTAGGTAAAGTGAGAACATAAAGTAGCCTACGGCTAAGGCAGCAAACCTTGCTCCATTTCCAGCAAGTGTAGGTCCACTTGTGGACCTCGGAGCTGGAATTTTCTACTTCTACTTAGATCCTGCACATTTGCACAAATGTGAGACCCACAACCAGGTATCCAATACACCCAGTTGAGGAAGTATAAATTGTTAGCCTCTAGGTAAAATTTTGAACTGAATACCTGAAGTGGAAGTCTTACTTCCCTTTTCCTTAGCAAGTTCTTCAAGATAGAGCTTGCAATTATGCTTCCAGTGTCCAGGTTGCTTACAATGGAAGCACTCCCCTTCCTTTGCCACACCACCCTTTGGTTTCAGTGCAGCTGAAGAAGAACTAGCATTGGACTTTCCATTAGCTTTATCCTTCTTCTTGTTGGCTTTTCCCTTTCCCTTGCCCTTTTGAACCATCAAAATGGGCTTAGCCTTCTTAAGGTTTTGCTCAGCAGTTCTTAACATGTTGAGCAATTCAGGGAGGGACTTGTCAAGGTCGTTCATGTTATAGTTCATGACGAACTGAATGTAGCTTTCAGGCAACGATTGCAAGACTACATCGATAGCCAACTCTTTCTGAAGAGCAAATCCCAAATTCTCAAGATTCTCAATGTACCCAATCATCTTGAGCACATGAGGACCCACGAGACTTCCCTCAGACATCTTGCACTGACACAATGCCTTAGAGGTCTCAAACCTCTCATGCCTAGCTTGCTCTTGGAAAAGCATTTTTGAGATGTTCGATCATATCGAACGCCCCCATGTTCTCATGTTGCTTCTGAAGCTCAGATTCCATGGTAATAAGCATGAGGCATGCAACATCCAAAGCATCATCAGAATGCCTCTTGTGAGCATCCCTTTCAGCTCTTGGAGCAGTGGCAGCAGGCTCATTCGGAATGGGCTGCTCTAGGACATAAGCCTTTCTCTCTTGCTTGAGGACTATCCTCAAGTTTCGGTACCATTTGAGAAAGTTGGTCCCATTCAGTTTTTCCTTCTCAAGGATCGATCGCAACGAAAGTGTCGATGTGTTTTGTGCCATGGTTATCTACAACAGTAAATATGCAGTGTAAGAGTCATGTATTTTAATTCATTTAATAAGGACTTTTATTAAATGATACTCCCACTATTTTCCTCAAAATAATAACCCTCAATATTATTTTAGAACACCTCGACACTAAGGTATTCTAGTGGGCCAAGATCCATATTTGACCACAACCTGAGTCAGCTTTGGCTTTTCTCTCAAGTTACAGCTATTTAGGTAGGCAACTCCTTGCCAATTGCATCTTATGCAACTCTTGGATAGTTGGGTGAACAACACTTGTCCAAGCTCATCTCATGAACTTAAGCCCAACTCTATGCCTCTAAGTCCCTAATCCTATTAAGATGACTTAGTTAAGTCAGACCCAAAGTTAGCAATTTGGATATCACTATTATCCCATCGCGCCTTACCAAGATGAACATAGGTGCTTTGCTTTGGCAAACCCACCTAATGTTGATCAAAGTCTTGACGAGTGCCAACATTTGGAAGGCATCACATTTATGACTTAATATTTGTTTGAGGGATTTTTTGTTTGATCTCACCAATTTGTTATCTCCGGTTGTCTTATACATGCATCACATACAAATATAAAACATGCATCTCATGCGTTCAAGAAAGTAAACTTGACATGGTTATAGCCCAAACTATGCGATATTCTCAAGCCAATGAGAATATCGTAAAAGCCTAAGAAAAGAAAAAGAGTCTTCATAAGCTCCTTCTCTTCCTTTCTTGGCTGCCCTTTTGTTGTCATCTCCTTGGACATACCTCCTTGGATGATCCTTAGACATACCACCTTGGATGATCCTATAATGCACCATTACATCAATAATAGAAACCTCGAGTTACATTCGAGGGGAGTAAGGTGAGAAGAGAATGTACAATGAGAATGATAAGAGAAGGCACGACTCGTAAGCCATATTTACAAGTACAACCAATCAAGGGCTATAACCATGCACCATGCTTCAAACACCAATCAACATATCATGTCAAATCTCATTCAACAAAGATGCATGCCAAATTTCGCGCGTTGATTAACCAGTTTTTTATTTATGTGGCGCTTCACATACGACGGTCCCGAAATCTTCTATTTCGACCAAGTAGGCACCCGAGACTCCTCCATTCGAGCCACCAAAAATACCTTACTTTCGGTGCCCGAATAGGCTGAATCCGAACCAAGCTAGGGTTTTTGCAACTATTGCAAGAATCCTAATCCATATAGGTATCTCATACCATTCAATTTCGGGTTAATCTCATCAACCAATTAGTGTCGTTTCTTCATATATGTCATTTGTTCATTATGAGTTCCGATTTCATGCATCATGAGTCAATCTAATTAATCATGGCTGAAAAGCAACCGAACACATAACATCATGTGATTCAACATCAATCCCGATTTAGGGTTTCACCAGTAGCTCTGATACCACTGATGGGTTTCGGGAGCCAAACAACGTAGCGGAATTTAATCGAAACCCTCCAGGATCCAAGTAAAACGTGGTAAACCGGGTGTTCGAAAATTTTCATACATAATTTTTGATTGAGATCTCTCACTCAACTGTATAGTCGAATCACAAAACCTGAACAGTTGACGTGTTCAGGCTCTCTATGGTATCCACTAGAGCCTCTCGAGATCACCACGCTTCCACCACATCCCAGCAGATGCGTTTCTCTTGCGCTCGCAGTGCTAGCTTGTGTCCTCCAGGGAATTGCAAGAGAAGAGTGTGGCTGTCCTTTTTGGAGGCTAGGGCAAGGAGACCTGCGAATTTCTCACTAGAAGTTGTATTTATAGTGAAACTCAACTTCCAGGCCTAATGGGTTTCGAAGCCCTAATCCAATTAGGATTTAATTTTGGGCTTAATAATGGCTCAACTCTTTGGCCCATTATTAATACGAAATTAAAGTGAAACCATAACCTAAATAATTAGCCCATCCACTCTAATGATCCAAATAGCTCAATGTGTGCGGCCCAACAGGCTCTTGCCACGTTGGCAATGATCATAAATCACATTTATGATCATAAGCAATGAGCGGTGTCTAGCAACACATTACTGCTACCCAAGTGACAAGATTGTCGATGATTCGACTAAACCTTTATGATCATCATTGATATATGTCATTGTCCCTTTGTCCAAGATATCAAGACTAAGCACGAGACATGGTCCAAGATATCAAGACTAAGCACGAGACATGGAATGTGTCACTCTCGTATAGCCCAATCTTTGGTTTCTTGATTACCGAGTATACCAACTTAAACTGATGACATTGATATCGTATATCAACTCATCCGAGCATGGCCATGCATTGTTCTAAGTCTTACTCTATCAAAGGGCCCAAAGATATCACTCCCGTTACATAGGAGGGACAAATCCCATCTTGATCATACAAATCCCTCCGCATGATATGTGACATACCCAATGACCTCCTTCAAGTTCATTCAGTTATGAGAAACAAAGGAAAGTATCAAAGTATGTTACTCACATGTAGGAAACCTTGATGATTTTAGGTTGAAGGACTACATATACCATGATCACTATGAGAATCACTTATGACACTCATATAACGATCCATGTAGTGTTGTCATGGTGGGTCGGCCCAGTACACAAGTTCTCCAACTTGTACCCATATGTAGACTACATATCTCATATTAGTCTCCACATATGCTAGTCGTTATGTATTATTGCAACCCGCTCCACAATAATACTAGACCAGGGACGTTTAAGAATATCATTATTCTAGGGTTACGATTATGTTTCTTAAGTTACGCAAAAACAAAAGCAATTTGGTGCATTGCTTGAGTGCACCTAGGATCAAGCTCCAATTTCAGCCTACCCATCAAGGTAAGGGTTCTCTTGCTCTCATGGGTTGTTTTCTGTATTTTCAAACATCCATGGAGCTATGGCTAAGCTTGGAAGAGAGCCATGTGCTTGATGAACCAAGCTTAGTGAGGGGAGTGCACTTATTGAAGGTTTTGTGACCTAGTGTGAAGTGCACAGTGATGGCAGCGAATTTCTGGGTTTCTAGAGCCCAAAAGTTAGTACTAACTACTGTTAAAATCCTCCTAAGACCAAGCATTAGCTTGAGGAGGGCTGCCATAGTGATTTGGTTATGTTTATTATGTGTTTTATGGACTAACCTATGGTATATGTTGCTGCCACATTTCATGTGTTTGTTGTTTGTGTTTGGCTGCTGCATTTGGTTGCTATATCTTGTATATATGCATTGTGGTTTTTGTGTTTTAGTGTCTTTGGATGCAGGTTTTAATGATGGTTACATTGCCTATTGAATCCAAGTGCTACCCTTACTAAGTTTCTCAATGAAACTTACTCCCCTCAATTCTGTCATTTCAGGTCCAGCTGAAAGATCACCTTCAAACTAACCTTTGTGGTTTGATTTTTGATCTGAAATTTCAGGTACATGAACTTCCATATGTCTAGTTATGATCTGGAAATTTTGGTGATTTTAGGAGCACATTTGGTATTTTTAATGGTGGTACTTACTGTGTTGTGCAGCAGCTGTCCAGCATCCTGTTTTTGGAGTCCATTGTGTCTCAGGACCTCCTGTAACCTAGGGTGCATATTTAGCTGAGTTAAGACCATATTGTAGTGCATGTATGCATGTACATGTAGTGTATGTAAAATGAGACAAGTATGTGAACATTTGGGTAATGTTTTGGCTATGTAAGTGATGTGGTGCAAAGCTGCCTAAGTGTGAATGATAGGCTGCTTACTTGTAAATTCTGTTTTGGCCACATAAAGTTGCTAGATGCAAGAGAATGTAATTAATATGTGTATTGGACATGTATGGGATAGCCTTGGAGGGCTTTCCCCTTGTGAATGAAGTGTTTGCATGGTTTGGAAAAATTGTATGGGCAAAATGGTCCAAAAGTTGCCAGAATTTTGACCATGTACCTAAAGTTTAATATCTCCCTGTGTAGAATGAATCTTGGTATGAAATTTTGACCACACCTAGAGAACATCTAGAGGTTGAACTGGGATTTGGAATTTCTGGATTTGGATCCCTTTAGCCAAAGATATGACGTTGCAAAATTGGCTGAGTTACTGTTCATTTGGTCAGAATTTTGTAACCAACTTCAAAAATCCATAACTTGGTCCATAGGTGGGCTATTGATGTAAAACAAAATTCCTTGGTTTGCTCTAAGTCTCTACTTCATAATGGAGCAAAGAAAACAGGGGGGTATGTGGCTAGAATGATACAGTTTATTAGTGGAAGTTACAGGTGCAGTAGCTGGCCACTAGAACTTAACAAGATTGCCTAATGTGTGGAAGCCAAAACTAAGACTTGTGCTAGTGTTTTCCTTCTTTGCTGCCATGGTGTGCATGAAATGTGAATATGTGTGTGATGGTTGGACCAATATGCATGTATTTACATAGTGCCCAAGAGGGCCACTTGGGTATGCACACTAAGGGTAGTGTTCTGATGGCCTACAGAACATTACCAATCCTGGGAGTCTAAATGCACAGTTTTGGCACCATAACTGGACTACCCCAGAGTGGGTAACAGAAGTTGGTATCAGAGCATGGTTTATACATGTACATTGCATATAGTTGCATTGCATGCATCTACATATATGAACTCAGTTTGGTCAGCTGCTAGTGTCAAGTACCATTGAAATACCTATGATCTTTATATGTGCTCTATGATGGATCATCAATGCAGGAAGTAAACATGGTTGCCACAAGGAGAGGGGAACCACCCCGAAGGCCTCCTACTGATTCTGGGCAACAAAGAAATGAACAGAATAGAGGGAATCAGGGGCAACAGGGGGTAGCAAACCCTGAAGTGCCTCAGGTTTGGTTAGAGCTTCAGAGGAACTTAGCTCTAATCAATGAAAACTTAATGAGGCTGATTCAAGGACAACAGCAGGGAGTCCAAGTAGCTCCAGCAGAACTAGTTCAGGATGCACAGCAACAACCAGAAGAGGATACTAGGAACACATCTGAATATGTTCCTTCTGGAAGCTTAGAAGACACAAATGATGAGACCATTGAGGTGGAAGATGAGGATAGGAGAAATCCAAGAGGCAGAAGAGTAAGATCTGAGATTGGTCAGGTGTCCAGGACCAATCCCTCAGTCTATGACCATTCCTGCACTAGGAATGAGATTGAGGAAGGCCATGAGAGAAGATCTAGGAGAAGGCAGAGAGATCATAGAGAGCATCACCATACAGAGGACTCTCATAGATCCAGGAGACATAGATCAGAGGATCTAGAGGGCCTAGATGAGGTCAGACTGTTGGAGAGGTTCCAAGGCCTAAGACCTCCACAGTTTGATGGAAGAGCTGGGCCAGAGAGAGCTGAGGAGTGGTTAATCTTCATAGAAAAGATGTTTGAGAGGATGCCACTCAGCTCCACCAAGAAGGTGTCACTGGCTACTTACAACTTGGTAGGCAGTGCAGAGATGTGGTGGAGAAACACCAGAGACAGGTATGCTTTCCAGAAGGGCAGAAGGCCAGGAAGAGATATTGAGATGAGCTGGCCAGAGTTCACACAGCTGTTCCAGGAACAGTACATCAGTGATGCCATCAAGGATATGAAGCAAGCTGAATTTGATGCTCTAAGGCAGGACAACCTCAGTGTCCTAGAGTATGAGCACAAATTCAATCAGTTGGTGAGGTATGCTCCTCAGTATCATGGACTAGAGGAATTGAAGGCCAAAAGATTTGTCAGAGGCCTAAAGTCAGACATTAGAAAGGCTGTTAGACCTTTTGGAGCAGTTACATACTATGAAGCAGTGCAGAAAGCTCTATTAGTAGAGCAAGAGGAGTATGAGACTAAGTACTTTCCCAGTGGACCAGGGGAAAGTAGTCAGGCAGGAGGCAAGCAGAAGAAGCCACCACATGGCAAGGGAATTGCCAAGAGTTCCCATTTTGGTGGTGAGGGCAAGGTTAAGGGGAAGTTCCCTGGCCTAAGGTGCCCTAAGTGTAAGAGGTTTCATGGAAAGAAACCTTGCTACTTTGATACCCAAGCGTGTCTAAGATGTGGATCCATGGATCATTGGATCAAAGACTGCCCACAGGCTCAAAGGAGGCCAGAAGACCAAGGTCCAGTAAGACCTATTGGGGCAGGACCTAGAGGAGGAGCACCAAGGGAGGGACAGCAGAGGCCAGTTCCTCCAGTGCCTCGGCCTCCAGTGCAGAGAGCTGGCAGAGTCTTCCAAGTGGAGAGGCCAGAGACATCAGAGCAGGGAGGAGCACTAAGAGGTAACATTTACCTTAATGGTATGCCTGTTAGTGTTCTGTTTGATACTGGTGCATCTGTGTCTATAGTGGCTAGGAAATTTGTTGAAGCCATGAAATTGCCTACTGAAATCATGCCTAGGATATCCTTAGTGAAAACAGCAGGTAGTCAATGTCTTTTCACTAATGACCTAGCTAAGGATTGTGAGCTAGTAGTAGGAAAGACTAAGGTTATGACTAATCTGCTAGTGTTGGACATTCCTAAGTATGATTTAGTGCTGGGTATGAATTGGCTTGCTATGCATAACATAAGAATTGATTGTGCTAAGAGGGAAATCACATTGCCTGATGGTGAAGTGCATGCATTAGTGAATTCTAAGGAATTAGTGTATGAAATGCATGGCATGGAGCTAGAGGTATTAGATGAGATACCTGTGATTTCTGAGCATGATTACTGTTATGCATTGAATGAATTGCACTGTGATAAGGAAGTGGACAGAATACCTATAGTGAGAGACTTTCCACAAGTCTTTCCTAAAGACCTGCCAGGTATTCCTCCACAAAGGGAGATTGAATTTGAAATCAAGCTGCAACCAGAAGCTAGTCCAATATCCATACCTCCTTACAGAATGCCAATCACAGAGATGAATGAGCTCAAGAAACAACTTGATGAACTTCTTGAAAAAGGGTTCATAAGGCCAAGTGTTTCACCATGGGGAGCTCCTGTTCTCTTTGTGAAAAAGAAGGATGGATCTTTGAGACTATGCATTGACTACAGGAAGCTTAATGCAGTGACTATCAAGAACAAGTATCCACTCCCTAGGATTGAGGATCTGTTTGATCAACTCAAGGGAGCTAAGATCTTCTCCAAGATAGATTTGAGATCTGGATACTTCCAGTTGAGAGTAAAGGAAGAAGATATTCCTAAGACTGCATTCAGGACCAGATATGGGCATTATGAGTACACAGTCATGCCATTTGGTTTGACTAATGCCCCAGCTGCTTTCATGGACTTGATGAACAGGGTGTTCAGACCACATCTGGACAAATTTGTGGTTGTGTTCATTGATGACATCCTAGTGTATTCCAAGGATGAAAATGAACATGAACATCATCTGAAGATTGTCTTAAAGACTCTGTTGCAGCATCAGCTTTATGCCAAGTTATCCAAGTGTGAATTCTGGATAAGGGAAGTGTCTTTCCTAGGACACATCATAGATGCACAAGGCCTTAAGGCAGACCCTGAAAAGGTCAAGGCAGTGCAAGAGTGGGAAAGACCAAAGACTGTGAAGGAAATCAGAAGTTTCCTAGGATTAGCTGGATACTACAGGAGATTTGTATCAGGCTTTTCCATGATTGCCTCAGTTCTTACTCATCTGACCAAGAAGGGTCAAAGATTTGAGTGGACTGAGAAGTGTGAAAATAGTTTCCAGGAGCTCAAGCAAAGGTTGATTAAAGCTCCAGTGTTGATTCTTCCTGATCCAAGTAAACCCTACATCATATATACAGATGCATCTAGATCTGGGTTAGGTTGTGTGCTTATGCAAGACAGAAATGTCATTGCTTATGGGTCAAGGCAGTTAAGACCCCATGAGCAAAATTATCCTACCCATGACCTAGAACTGGCAGCAGTGATTTTTGCTCTAAAGCAATGGAGACATTACTTGATGGGTAGTTCCTTTGTGATCTACACTGACCATAAGAGCCTAAAGTACTTGTTCACTCAGAAAGAGTTGAACATGAGGCAAAGGAGATGGTTAGAGTACATCAAGGACTATGACTGCAGTATACAGTACACAGAGGGCAAAGGCAATCTAGTAGCAGATGCCTTGAGCAGGAAGTACACAGGACTTTTGAAAGGAGGATCCTTAGCTGATCATGATGAGCAAAATAGTCTGCTATGCCTATGGCATAAATGGCATAAGTGGGAGGAAGCCCAAATTTACACATTGACAATTCAGTCTGGATGGATTGAAGAAGCCAAAAAGGCACAGGAGACAGATCCTGATCTGAAAAAGATCTCAGGAGAGGAAAAAGGTTCCTTGTATCAATCCTTTGCCTACAAGCAAGGATTACTGTACTTCAAGGACCGAATATATGTGCCTAAAGGAGCAAAGCTCAAGGATGAAATACTTGAAGAAGCTCACACAAGCAAGTTGAACATCCTTCTAGGAAGTGAGAAAATGTATAAAGACTTGAAGACTCACTTCTGGTGGCCAAACATGAGGAGAGACATGTTGGGTTTCGGGAGCCAAACAGCGCAGTGGAATTTAATCGAAACCCTCCAGGATCCAAGTGAAACGGGGTAAACCGGGTGTTCAAAAATTTTCATACCTAATTTTCAGTTGAGATCTCTCACTCAACTGTAGAGTCAAATCACAAAACTTGAATAGTTGACATGTTCAAGCTCTCTATCATATCCACACGAGCCTCTCAGATCACCACGCTTCCACTGCGTCCCGGCAGATACGTTTCTCTTGCGCTCACAGTGCTAGCTTGCGTCCTCCAAGGAATTGCAAGAGAAGAGTGTGGCTGTCCTTTTGGGAGGCTAGGGCAAGGAGACCTACAAATTTCTCACTAGAAGTTGTATTTATAGTGAGACTCAACTTCCAGGCCTAATAGGTTTCAAAGCCTTAATCCAATTAGGCTTTAATTTTGGGCCTAATAATGGCTCAACTATTGGGCCCATATGCAGACTACATATCTCATATTAGTCTCCACATATGCTAGTCGTTATGTATTATTGCAACCCGCTTCACAACAATACTAGACTAGGGACATTTGAGAATATCATTATTCTAGGGTTACAATTATGTTTGTTAAGTTACACAGAAACAAAAACAACAAACATAATTGTTGGATTAATGCCTTAATAAAATATCATGACTCAATGTGGAAAAATACAATCATCTCATGATTGGCCTTTTGGGCATAACACTAACAAGATATAGTTACTTATATCTCCAAATGTGCCACATGCCAGAGGGTAAAGGTAGAGCACCAGAAGCCAGCTGGTACCCTACAGACTCTACCTATACCAGTGAGGAAGTGGGGCAACATAACCATGGACTTTTTGACTGGGTTGCCTATGACAAGATTAAGGCATGATACAATCTGGGTCATTGTGGATAGGCTAACCAAATGTTCCCACTTCTTACCTATGAAACTCACAGACTCCTTGGAGAAGTTAGCCCAGATGTATGTCCAGGAGATAGTGAGACTACATGGAGTGCCAGACTCCATTGTATCTGATAGAGATCCAAGATTTACAGCTCGGTTTTGGAGTGCTTTTCATAAAGCACTAGGAACCAAAATCCACCTGAGTACTGCTTATCATCCTCAGACAGATGGGCAATCTGAAAGGGTGATACAGATACTGGAAGACATGCTCAGGAGCTGTGTGTTGGATTTCAAAGGTGAATGGGACCAACACTTGCCATTGGTGGAATTCTCATATAACAATAGTTACCAAAGCACCATTGGCATGGCACCTTATGAAGCATTATATGGAAGAAGGTGCATGACACCCCACTGTTGGGTGGAAGCCTCAGACAGGCTAGAGTTGGGTCCCGAAATTATTGAAGAGACTACTGCCAAAATCAAGAAGATTCAAGAGAGATTAAAGGCAGCCAATGAAAGGACCACAGCCTATGTCAACAAAAGAAGGAGAGACTTGGAATTTGAGGTTGGTGACAATGTTTGGCTGAAAGTTGCACCAACCAAAGGCACTGTCAGATTTGGCAAAAGAACCAAGTTAGCTCCAAGATACATCGGTCCTTATGAGATCTTGGATAGAGTTGGCAAGGTAGCATACAGGTTAGCTCTACCGCCAAGCATGTCAAGTGTTCATAATGTTTTTCACATCAGTATGCTTAAGAAGTGTCTACTGGACACAAAGCATGCTATTGTAGTGGAAGACATACAGTTGGAACCTAACTTGACATATGAAGAGAAACCTATAGCTATCTTAGCCAAGGATACCAGAAGGTTAAGAAACAAACATATTCCCATGGTTAAAGTTCAGTGGTCACACCACTCTGAAAGAGAAGCAACCTGGGAAACTGAAAAAGACCTTATGGAAAGGTATCCTGAAGAATACCCAAAGCTAAAGGCTATTTTGGAGGACCAAAATTTTTAAGGGGGGGAGGATTGTTACCACCTCACAAAATGGGAGAATTACAAGTGTGTCATAATGGCTAAAAACCATTATATTGTGTAATTCTCACCATAGTGATTGTAGTGTGGGGGGTAAAAGGTATGATCAACACCTCCTTAAAAGTGTTCCAAGTTGGTAACTTGGTCCCCAAGAAAAGCCTTAAGGATTGCTTGTTTGTCAAGCAACCTATGGACTTTTTTGTAAGATTTTGGAAATTCGGGTACTCAATTGCAAAACTTTCACAAAAGAGATTTGGAGAGTTATGGGAAGGATATGAATGGTATGAAAGTGCTATTGGAGGACCAAATTGCTTATGGAAGACAACTAAGGACAAAGAAAACACAAAAAGGCATAAAGGACCTAAGTGTTCTAATGTAGGCCTTAAGATGTGTATGTCTATGACTTAAGTCAAATGGAAGTTTTGTGGGGTTATCCCACATAAGGAGGGCTGCTAAAGGAAGATAAGGATGGTCAAATGTGGGCCAAGAGATTAAGACTAAGAAACCATAGTCTTGTAGCAAGGAAAATGACATAAGACAAGGTTAAGACTACTTAAGTGTGTTTAGTGTACTTTTGACTATTTAAGTAGTCAAGACCAGCTTTGCTCTCTAAATTTCGGCCTCCACCAGCAAAAAGAAAGCCAGCCCTCTCCTCCACACTTCCTCCATAGCCACCATACCTTCAAACTCAAAACTACTTGCAATTGAAGTCAAGGAAGCACAATTGGAAGCTATTTAGTGCTATTGCTTGAGTGCACCTAGGATCAAGCTCCAATTTCAGCATACCCATCAAGCTAAGGGTTCTCTTGATCTCATGGATTGTTTTCTGAAATTTTCAAACATCCATGGAGCTAGGGCTAAGCTTGGAAGAGAGCCATGAGCTTGATGAACCAAGCTTAGTGAGGGGAGTGCACTTATTGAAGGTTTTGTGACCTAGTGTGAAGTGCACAGTGATGGCAGCGAATTTCTGGGTTTCTAGAGCCCAAAAGTTAGTACTAACTAGTGTTAAAATCATCCTAAGACCAAGCATTAGCTTGAGGAGGGCTGCCATAGTGATTTGGTTAAGTTTATTACATATTTTATGGACTAACCTATGGTATATGTTGCTGCCACATTTCATGTGTTTGTTGTTTGTGTTTGGCTGCTGCATTTGGTTGCTATATCTTGTATATATGCATTATGGTTTTTGTGTTTTAGTGTCTTTGGATGAAGTTTTTAATAATGGTTACATTGCCTATTGAATCCAAGTGCTACCCTTCTAAGTTTCTCAATGAAACTTACTCCCCTCAATTCTGTCATTTCAGGTCCAGCTGAAAGATCACCTTCAAACTAACCTTTGTGTTTTGAGTTTTGATCTGAAATTTAAGGTACATGAACTTCCATATTTCAATCTATGATCTGGAAATTTTGGTGATTTTAGGAGCACATTTGGTATTTTTAATGGTGGTACTTACTGTGTTGTGCAGCAGCTGTCCAGCATCCTGTTTTTGGAGTCCATCGTGTCTCAGGACCTCCTGTAACCTAGGGTGCGTATTTAGCTAAGTTAAGACCATATTTTAGTGCATGTATGCATGTACATGTATTGTATGTAAGGTGAGACAAGTATGTGAACATTTGAGTAATGTTTTGGCTATGTAAGTAATGTGGTGCAAAGCTGCCTAAGTGTGAATGATAGGCTGCTTACTTGTAAATTCTGTTTTCACCACATAAAGTTGCTAGATGCAAGAGAATGTAATTAATATGTGTATTGGACATGTATGGGATAGCCTTGGATGGCTTTCCCCTTGTGAGTGAAGTGTTTGCATGGTTTGGAAAAAATTGTATGGGCAAAATGGTCCAAAAGTTGCCTGAATTTCGACCATGTACCTAAAGTTTAATATCTGCCTGTGTAGAATGAATCTTGGTATGAAATTTTGACCACACCTAGAGAACATTTAGATGTTGAACTGGAATTTGGAATTTCTGTATTTGGATCCTTGTAGCCAAAGATATGACCTTGAAAAATTGGCTGAGTTACTGTTCATTTGGTCAGAATTTTGTAACCAACTTCAAAAATCCATAACTTGGTCCATAGGTGGGGTATTGATGTAAAAAAAAATTACTTGGTTTTCTCTAAGTCTCTAGTTAATAATGGAGCAAAGAGAATAGGGGGTATAGGGCTATAATGATACCGTTTATTAGTGGAAGTTACAGGTGCAGTAGCTGGCCACTAGAACTTAACAAGATTGCCTAATGTGTGGAAGCCAAAACTAAGACTTGTGCTAGTGTTTTCCTTCTTTGCTGCCATGGTGTGCATGAAATGTGAATATTTGTGTGATGGTTGGACCAAGATGCATGTATTTACATAGTGCCCAAGAGGGCCACTTGGGTATGCACACTAAGGGTAGTGTTCTGATGACCTACAGAACATTACCAATCCTGGGAGTCTAAATGCACAGTTTTGCACCATAACTGGACTACCCCGGAGTGGGTAACAACTTCCACCATGTATTTACATGGATAGGTGCATCAAACATATGCCCTAACTTAGTTGGGTACATAAACACTAGCTTGTTGGAGAGCCTTGCAAACACAAAGCACTCTATAAACTTCAAAACGCATTTGTTGCATAAGGCAGAAATATTTGACACTAAAAATAGTAAATTTGATCTAAAAATCATGAAATAATTTGGTTTAATAATATACATATTGAGGTTCATGTACGTAAAATTTCATAGGAAACCTCAAACTACAAGTATTAGTTTGAATGCTCTATTTCAGGATCGCCTAGAATATGGACAGAAAGGGCGATAAGTTCCTTTGAAGAACTTAGTAAGGGCTCCAGCAACAGAACTAAAATCCAAAGACACTAAAGCACAAAAACACAGCAACAAACATAGGAACAAACATGTGTAAAGTTGGTAGCAATAATACATTACGGTTAGTCCATAACCATTCACATAATCAACATGTAATCACTATGGTAGCCTTCCTCAAAATAAATCTTGGTCTTATGAGGTTATTAGGTCTTATTTAGTACTAACTTTAGGCTTTAGAAACCCTTTTTTCTCACTACCATCTTTGGTATGGTAACACTAAGGTCGAAACCTTGCCATGCTTTTTTTACCTTAACCCATACTAGGTTCCTTAAGTTTTTTGCTCTCCTCCAAGCAGGGTCTTAGCTTTGTGGAAGTTTGGAAATATATTAAAAAATCCATGAAAGTTTATAAAATCCTTAACTTGGCTGTGAAAAACCTGAAAACTCTAGGTAAAGCTCAACAAACCTAAAAAGTAGGGTTTTTGGGCTCTTTGTTGAATTCTCTTGCTTTCTCTTGCTTTCTTTTGATTTCTTTAGCTATGGTGGGTACGAAGGGCTGTGGACGTGCTCAAGGAAGAACCCTAGCTACTGGGCACCAAATATGGAGGAAAAATTGAAAGAAATGGCCATGAAATGAAGATTTTTTATCACTTATTCATCACTTTGACTTATGTCAAAAATATCTCATGGTATATTTGAAATTTTTGCAACTTCAAGCCCATTTTTGGACATTTTTGCCCTTCCAAATAGGGTGGAAATGATAGATTTTGAACTCTTTTAACTTCTCCAAATCATTGTAACTTTAGGCAAAGGTTGGACACTTAAGCACCTTAGTTCTGATTATGCCATAAATGGCAAACTTTGCACTATGGCCCCCAACAATATCCTTAATTCCATCAAAGTACTTTCTTGGTAATGCCATCCATTTCCTTTCCATAGCGATCTTTGGAAATTTGTGCAATTGAGTACCCAACCTTTGTAACCTTACAATTTAGTCCATAGATTACTTGAAAAACAACCAATGTGTTAATGATTTCTTAACGACCAAGCTATCATTGCTTGAGCCACTTAAGGAAGTGTGTGTTGAATACTTTACACTTCACAATTCATACACTACGGTGAAAATTAAAACATATAAGTTTAGGTCCTTATGTTGTAATTTTCCCACTTTATGAAGGTAGTAACATTCTCCCCCCATAAAAAATTTTGGTCCTCCAAAATTTCCTTTAGCTTGGAGTACTCTTATGGACATTTTTCTTGCAATTCCTTGTGAGTTTGCTAGGTTGCCTCTCTTTCGGAATGGTGTGACCAATGAACTTTAACCATGGGAATAAATTTGTTTCTTAGCCTCCTGGTATCCTTAGCTAAGATAGTTATAGGTTTCTCATCGTATGTCAGGTTAGGCTCTACCTTTATGTCATCCACTACTATACTTTACTTTGCATCTAGTAAACACTTTTTAAGGGTTGTGATGTGGAAAACTTTATGGACACTTGACATACTTGGTAGTTGAGCTAACCTATAAACCACCTTGCCAACTCTTTCCAATATTTCATAAGGACCAACATACCTTGGAGCTAGCTTACTTCCTTTGCCAAATGTAATGGTACCTTTGCTTGGTGCTACTTCGAGTCACACTTTATGATGCGAACCCCGATGGTATAAAGACCATGAAACGCGCCCAAGATATTTTTCAAGCTCCACAAGACATCAAAGAGACTGAATTTGAAGACCCCCACCCCTAATCAACATGTGACTAGAAACGAGAAGTATAAGAACACCAAGAACACAAGCACACTTGTGCACCAAGGTAGTCCACAAAGAACCAAAGAGAAATTCTCTCCAAAGTAGCAATATTATTTCATGTCATGGCTGTTTTTTACAACCAGAATATGTGTCTATTTATAGGCCTAAACTAGAGCAAAAATCTGGGCAAAATTCGCAGCCCAAATCACCTAGGAAACCTAGTTACAAGGGACTCAAGAAAATATAGTCAAACTAGGACTCTAACACACTTTTAACACATGTTTAAGGTGTGCAGCGAATTCCCTTTATCCTAAGTGACCTGAATCACTTTCATGGCCTAAATAACATCCTAAATAATGTAAATAAACAGGAAAATAAAATAAAATACGTTACAACACAAGATTGGCCATAAAAACCCCAAAATAGTCTTCTTGGGTGGTTCCTGCTTGTATCTTCAACTTCAAGCTGAAATTCGAACTTGATGCAGCCATGATTTCTCAAAATACAAAGCATGAAAGTTGTAGATCTATTTCTTATCTTTGAAATGAAACCTGAACCACACAAAACGGACATCTAAAGCGAAAGATATGCCCGAAATACTGCAACTGCTTCTGAACTAGCGATGACTCGCAAATCGCGACTTTGAAGCTAAATTGGACCCCCTTAACGTGAAAAATGGGTTTCATGGTCTTCATATGATTTTTCTACCAGAACATCGCCAATCTGTCAAAATCCAAGCATGGGCATCATCTCCATATGATTCCTTGCATGTTTCAGCAGCTCCTTAGCCTTCTTCCTTGTCAATTGTCCACTAGTTATCTTCAATGGATCCTTACTATCCTTGGTTGCGCCTTCTTTGATCGTATCAGCTCCCCCCTCCTTAGAAGGATTCGTTCTCAAATCAAAACCTACATTAGAAAAGGGAATTGAATCAATGACAATGAAATGATCAATACATAAGCACTTACCTTTCATATAAGCACCAATAGCATGGAATGCTTGTGTATGGAGCTTTAATCTTGTGAAAAACCTGAACCAATATCCAAATGCAATGATACCTCCAGGATCAAAAACAAAGTTTGAAACAATGAGCACAAAAAATCTGAATGTTTGCATAATTTTCATCTTAACTCTAGGCATCACCTTCATTGCCTTTGCCATCTCAAAAACATTATTCCCAAAACTAGGAAAAGTGTAGGAATAATTTACCTTCGGGATACTATATGCACTCAAAACAAATGGACCTAAACTCACAAAAGTATTATGGTTATGAAAAACATAAGTTATGCATGTCAAGACAATAGTTTGCATCGGCTATTCAAATAAACAAGAATTGAACATAATGCGCCCTAAAATAATAACAAAACAAGGATGCACGAATTTCACAAAAGTCCTAAGCATTTTTAATGAAACAAGAACAAACTTATTTTTGTATGTGTATGCACCACAATGAATGAAATTTGTGAATGGGGTGTGACACAAAACAAAGGACTCAACACATCTCCTTAAAACGCTGAATTTAAATCAAGAATTTTCACTCAAAATAAAAACTTTCAAGTTCAGACATAAAGAAAAATTATCAAGGCTCAAAAGCTTGTGTAATGCGTGTGTCATGGAAAAAAAATGCTTGCTGGAAATTAAAGATTGAAACACAAAAATGGGCTGAACATGAATGTCAATCAAAGAAGTATGTAATGCATGTATAAGAACAAATTTATGCATGAAAAATTCCAAATAAGTAGATTTAACTTCAGGCAAAACAAAATAATGTGACATGGATGCAAAGCAAACAAAGTCAAAAACAAAAGACACCAAAACAGATTTTACTCTAGAGAAACTCATGGAATTCAAAAGATGATTTGACAAAACCAAAGGATTAGATGGCGTAAAACCATATTTTGTCAAATTTTCATGCTTACTTCCTTCTCTTAATCTAGTTTCATGAAAACCATTTGTCAAAATAACATTGCAAGCAAACACACATTGTTTGAGATTTTCATGTAAAACTACATCAAATCTAGGTGTTAGGAAAAAATACATTACAATGGTTGGACTTAGTCTCCAAGTATCTTCCTTTGGAACCACAAAACTTAGTCTCCAAGTATCTTCCTTTGGAACCACAAAATTTTCACTTTTGCACTCAATGGCTTCGGTTGGAGTTGCATTAATTTCATCCCCTTGAAACATAGGATAAGAAACAATGTTAGGCAAACTTTTGCATATGAAATCACTTGGACTTACCTCAAATTGTTCCTTCTCAACGTCCTTTGTTGGTTTGATGCATGGGACATAACTTGGAATATTGTGAACACCAACTTCTTCGATGGGCAGCAACTCACTTGATCCTTGTTGTTCATCTCCACTTAATTCCTGAAAAGAAGACAACACAACACTAGAAAAAGACTTTGTTATGTTAGATGAAAGTATGGCTTCTCTGTAGGTCTTTCTCTCTTCACTCGGCTTAGGTTCATTGCACTCTTGTCTTCTCTCAACTTCACACTCAATTTCTTCTCTCGGGAACTCTCCACTCTTCTTCCCCTCATGTTCACTCTCCTCACTTAATCTCTTAGTTGTTCTCTTGGCTTTCCCCTCATCACTCTTGCCCACAACTTTCCCCTCTTTTTCTTTTCTCTCAACCTCACGTTGAAGTTTTCTTTGATCTTTCAATACTTGTTGTGGTGAAAGTGGTACAAGCATGATTGACTTTTCTTGTTGCGGTTGAGACAAGTCTCCTTTTGTGGCCTCCACATTTGGCTTGGGTATTTTTCTCACATCCTTGCTCCATGCTCCTCTCCATGTGGAAAATCCTCCTTGAGACATCTTGGATGCCTTTGCTCTATTGATACTCCTTTCAGCCTCGATGGCATGGTGAAGCAAATCCTCCATGTTCAAATAAGGTGCCATTTCCACTTTGTTGGCAATCTCAGGATTGAGACCATTAATGAATCTATCAATGGTGGTCTCTTCATCCTCAATGACGTTGGCTCGAGTCAAGGTCGTCTCCAAGTCTTTGTGGTAGTCCTCTACACTCCTTTGGCCTTGCACTAGCTTTTGAGGCTTGAGGCGTTGATCTTTAGTATAGTAGCTAGGCACAAATCCCCTCCTTATTAATGCTTTAAGGGCTCTCCATGTCTGTATGGGCTCCTCCTCATTCCTTCTCCTAGAAATAACATCCTGATTCCACCATACAAAAGCATAGTTAGTGAACTTTATGGTAGCCAATTCAACCTTCTTTTCATCAGAGTAATGATGGCAATTAAACACCATCTCAATGTTTTGCTCCCACTCCCAATATGCATCAGGATCACTCCTCCCTTGGAAAGATGGAATGGTAAGTTTGATGGAGTTGAGATTGTTGTCCTCCCTTGGCTCACACCTCCTTCGAAACCCATGATCATGCCAAACTCTTTCTTCCTCCTCGGGCTCTTCTCTCATTGGACCTCTCCTTGGTTGCAAGATGGGATTAGGCCTTCTTAGCAATCTCAAGTCAATATCCTCAATCCTCCCCACAAGTCTATTGAAATTCGAACTTGATGCAGCCATGATTTCTCAAAATACAAAGCATGAAAGTTGTAGATCTATTTCTTAGCTTTGAAATGAAACCTAAACCACACAAAACGGACATCTAAAGCCAAAGATATGCCCGAAATACTGCAACTGCTTCCGAACTAGCGATGACTCGCAAATCGTGACTTTGAAGCTAAATTGGAACCCCTTAACGTGCAAAATGGGTTTCATGGTCTTCATATGATTTGTATCTCCAGAAGTTATCTTTCCAATGAATCAAGAATCACTCAATTCGGATCTATTTATCTTAAGATATGATTTTTGTACCAGAACATCGCCAATCTGTCAAAATCCAAGCTTGGGCATCATCTCCATATTATTCCTTGCACGTTTCAGCAGCTCCTTAGCCTTCTTCCTTGTCAATTGTCCACTAGTTATCTTCAATGGATCCTTACTATCCTTGGTTGTGCCTTCTTTGATCGTATCACTTTATCAGCAACCACAAACTCCAAGTTTCTTATTCTTTTGTTCACATAAGTATGTTAGTGTTGTACCCAAAAGCCAATCATGATATGATTGTATTTTTTGCACATTGAGTCATGATATCTTATTAAGGCATTAATCCAGTAAGTATGTTTGTTGTTCTATTTCTGCGTAACGTAATAAAAATAATGGTAACCCTAGAATAATGACATTCTCAAATGTCCCTGGTCCAGTATTATTGTGGAGCGGGTTGCAACAATACATAATGACTAGCATATGTGAAGACTAATATAAGATATGTAGTTTACATATGGGTACAAGTTGGAAAACTTGTGTACTAGACCGACCCACCATGGGAACACTACAAGGATCGTTATATAAGTGTCATAAGTGATTCTCATAGTGATCATGGTATATGTAGTCCTTTGACCTAAGGTCATCAAGGTTCTCTACATGTGAGTCACATACTTTGATACTTTCCTTTGTTGCTCGTAACTGAGTGAACTTGAAGGAGGTCATTGATGATAGCCAAAGCGCTATCGGCCCGAACATCTAAGGACCCCGAAAAAAGGGAGTCAGACACCTGAGGTACACGATCTCGGTGGCCCATCGAATACCAACCTCGGGAAACTAGCGTGTCGCCTCCCTTGGGAAGGCGACCGAACCAGCTTCAGGGGATAAGAACCAGCTGCCTTCAGCAGGAGAAGGCCCCCCGAAGGACTAACTTCGGAGCCAGGGAATACCCCGAAGTACCAGTCTGACTCCGGGAAAATGCCCCTCACTCCGAAGGGAGACATCAACCAAGGGGACCTCGAAGGTACAGCAGGAGCCATCAAGGAGTCTCTGACATTCCTCCCGCACACCTTGCACGCCACCCTCATATGCACTATGGTACGCCGCCACTGCCCATGTCTTGTCATGCAAGGCTACGCTTGTCACAGCTCGTGGCCCGAGGAGCCTGCAGGTGGCTAGGGGCCCCCACGCCCAGAAGTACGGTTGACATCCATCCATACACGTGTCATAATTTGAAGGGCTCACCCCCTCTTATATACATTAGAGGAATGGTCTCAAGCGGGCATGGGTCAAGGGTTGGATCTCTCTCCTCTCTGTGCCCTGAATCCTCTCCTTTCAACCCCCTGGGAAACATGGTAGGCAGGAATCTCTTGTGCTTACTACCCCCTCTCCACCTCTCAAAGCATTGACTTGGGCGTCGGAGGCTCCTCCCCGGAAAAACACTCTGGGGACCTCAGAACCCCTGTTTTCTAAGTGTTTCAGGCAGGTCCCCCTGAGGAATCCTTTTTTCGGGCTCTCTCCCATACCAGAAGTCCTTCTCGGCCTCACTGTGCCTGCCCCACGTAAATGCTGCCGGCCATCATAGGTGATCCACACGAAGCACCTTGTTTCGGGACTCGCCTGTGCCTCCTGTAGTCCTGCCGCATTCACCACTGCACACAGTGGAGATGATGCTGATGGGCATCATTTGGCGCCGTTTGTGGGAACACTCCCAGGTCGTCGTTGTTGAAACTCGTCATTCTAAGGACAAGGGACTTCCGAGGTCCCCGTCCGCGCCAAAGGTTCAACCGGCAACTGAACAACTGCAGCGGGGACTTCCCTACCCGAGGACGAACCTCCTCGGACTATCACCATGGCCCTCCTGTACGAGTTCCCACGCCCTGTCGTGGCCTAAATGACGCAGCAATTAGACCGAAGATGGCCGCAGTTCGGCCCTCCTTATCAGTACCTCGTCGGGAGAAGAGTCCCATGTCAACTCACAGGAGTTTGGGGAAGCGGAGATTAACGAGATGAGTCCTGGATAGGAAGCATACCCCTCGGAACGCGACCTACGGGAAAAATTTGGTTAAGATGACCCAGACCTCCCCGTAGAAAGAGTTCTGCATTTGAAAGAAAGTCACCGTCTCCTCGGCAACAAAGTTAGATACCCATTGCCCCAAAATGCCATATGTGCCTTAGTACTTATAGGCAGAAGGATCTGACTCTACTTCCAAGGACACGCTATCACTGTCCGGAGTGACCCGCCTCTACGTGACGTCATGAAAAAGAGTAGAGCATTCAAGAAGACTACAAAAATGGTGCATCGAACTCGGAGAGTATTAAGTGTGAACCTATAAAGGCAATAAAAGCCCAGGCACTGGCAGACTTCATTGCTGAAACCCCAGAAATGGAAAATGCTGAAACCAACGAGGGAGACTGAGCGAAAGTAGATCAAGAGTGGAAACTCCCTGTCAAAGAAATCCCGAGCGCAGAACAGCAGGGCGTTAGAGTAGCCCCTCGGGGGCCCAAGGGCAGGGACGCCTCCAAAGCCATCAAATTTGGTTACCAAAGTGTTGGGCCATCCAAGCATGGCAACGCTAGGTACAGCAACCTCGGACAAAAGGTAGAAAGATCCTACAAAGAGGTATCTCGCAACCAAAGAATCCCGAAAACCCTCATAAAGCGGTAGAAAGTGCGAAGACCTTCGGACGATATTCCCCAATTGAGGAGGAATTATACCGGCAAAGGGTACACAAGTCCGTTACAGAGATGTATCGGTAAAAATGGTGCAGGACAATTCATCCAGGAGGTGTGAAAATTGCCAGAGACACACCAGCACCCAAAGGCTGCCTTCGGAGTGGATAACCCTGAAAGATTACCCTTGCCCCTTTGTAGTATGGGGCATCAACCTCACCGGGCCACTCCCAACAGCACCCGAAGGAGTGAAGTTCTGCGTAGTAGTAGTGGACTGCTTCATTAAGTGGAGCGAGGCAGGACCCCTAGCGACCATTCCGCCAAAAGATATACAAAAGTTCGTCTGCAAGAACATGATATGTAGATTTGGCGTATCAACGGTGATAATGGCCGATAATGGTTCCCAGTCTGTGAACAAGGGATTCCAAGAATTCGTCACCAACTTCAGAATACAAACGCACTTCGCCCCATTAGCACAACCCCAGAGCAATGAACAAGTAGAGGTAGCTAGTAGAACTACAGAAGAGGGACTAGAAAGGACGTTGGAGGAAACAAAGGGAAAGTGGCCAGGAGAACTCTTAACGTACTGAGGAGTTATCAGACAACTCCTCGAGGGGCCATGGGGGAGACACTTTTCTCACTTATCTTCAGTACAGAGGCCATTATCCCTGATTAAAATAGTACGGCCATCAGTTAGAATACAAGTATTCGACGAAAGAGGAAATGACCTCGGGTTGAGAACTAAGCTCGACCTAGTGGGCGAACACAAAGGAATGGCCGAGCTCAGAGGAAGGGCCTTTCAGCAAAGGGTGGCCATGCGCGCAAACCTGCATGATAGGCCAAAAGGAATAACGAAAGGAAACCTCATCCAACGAAAGGCCGAGTTTGAACCCTGAAAACCATCCCATGGGGTACTTCAGCCAAATGGGAAAAGGCCTTATTTGGCGATAGACGAGGTTTAAAAGGGAGTATACAAGCTTGGTGACACCGAAGGGGCAAAACTGAAAGAATACATGGCACTCGGATGCCTTAAAGAAACTATATACTTAGAATTTCAAACAATAAATTGTATAGGTTAGAAATCTGTCTAAGTACAGAAGTTTTCCCCTATCTGAAGAGTACTCGCCAAACAAAGCTGAAGCACACGCTCCCAAAAATCACGTTTTCCATCCGAAGTCGGTTGGGCTATATGTCCAAAAAAAGGTGGAGTCTATCGAATACGCCTGACGAGGGCAGGCTAAAATTTGCCTAAGGGAACTTCGCCAACAATGAATGTTTTCCCGAAGGTTGGCCGATGAAACGAGCAAAGTGTACCTCTCCGAAGTATTTTTGCACATTGAGTCATGATATTTTATTGAGGCATTAATCCAACAATTATGTTTGTTGTTTTGTTTCTGCGTAAATTAACAAACATAATCGTAACCCTAAAATAATGATATTCTTAAATGTCCCTAGTCTAGTATTATTGTGGAGTGGGTTGCAATAATACATAATGACTAGCATATGTGGAGACTAATATGAGATATGTAGTCTACATATGGGTACAAGTTGGAGAACTTGTGTCCTAGACCGACCCACCATGAGAACACTACATGGATCGTTATATGAGTGTCATAAGTGATTCTCATAGTGATCATGGTATATGTAGTCCTCCGACCTAAGATCATCAAGGTTCCCTACATGTGAGTCACACACTTTGATACTTGCCTTTGTTGCTCATAACTAAATGAACTTGAAGGAGGTCATTGGGTATGTCACATATCATGCGGAGGGATTTGTATGATCAAGATGGGATTTTTCCCTCCTATATAACGGGAGTGATATCTTCGGGCCCCTTGATAGAGTGAGACTTAGAAAATGCATGGCCATGCTCAGATGAGTTGATATACGATGTCAATGCCATCAGCTTAAGTTAGTCTACTCGATAATCAAGAAACCAAAGATTGGGCTATACGAGAGTGACATATTCCATGTCTCGTGCTAAGTCTTGATATCTTGGACAAAGGGACAATGGCATATATCAATGATGATCATAAAGGTTTAGTCGAATCATCGACAATCTTGCCACTTGGGTAGCAATGATGTGTTGCTAGACACCGCTCATTGATTATGATCATAAATGTGATTTATGATCATTGCCAACATGGCAAAAGCCTATTGGGTTGCACACATAGAGCTATTTGAGTCATTAGAGTGCATGGGCTAATTATTTGGGTTATGGTTTCACTTTACTTTCGTATTAATAATGGGCCAAAGAGTTGAGCCATTATTAAGCCCGAAGTTAAATCCTAATTGGATTAGGGCTTTGAAACCCATTAGGCCTGGAAGTTGAGTCTCACTATAAATACAACTTTTAAGTGAGAAATTCGCAGGTCTCCTTGCCCTAGCCTCCAAAAAGGACAGCCACACTCTTTTCTTGCAATTCCTTGGAGGACACAAGCTAGCACCGCGAGCGCAAGAGAAACGCATCGTCGGGATGTGGTGGAAGCGTGGTGATCCCGAGAGGCTCATGTGGATACCATAGAGAGCCTGAACACGTCAACTGTTCAGTTTTTGTGATTCGACTCTACAGTTGAGTGAGAGATGTCAGCCAAAAAATTAGGTATGAAAATTTTTGAACACCTGGTTTACCCCGTTTCACTTTGATCCTGGAGGGTTTTGGTTAAATTCTGCTGCGCTGTTTGGCTCCCGAAACCCAACAGTATCAAGCTCGGGGGGAGTTTCAGGCTCGGCGGGAGTTTCAGGCTTGGTGGAAGTTGCAATGTCAACGCCAGCTTCTGCCACACCCTCCAGGGGTGGAAGAAGGGTGTCCTACTTTGCCTTTTTGGCCGAAGATGGTTCGCTCCCAGTAGTCTTGCGCCTCTTGGAGACGCCTTTCTTTGTTTGTTCCCTCTTCTCAGCCTGACCAAGGAAGAGAGACTTATAGTAGGCAGCAGATTCATCACCCATCTTTGAAAAAGAGGGAAAAAATTAGTGTGAGTCAAGACAGGCACTTATGCTGAAAACTTTGAAAGGAAACTTACTTTCAAAAAAGGCTTCATAAGTGAGCTCGCTTCGAAGGAGCTTCACTAGCCAGGAATCCTTCCCCTCGGTAGCAGGAGCTGGCATGCCAAGATCCCTCTTATGCTCCTTAACTACCCCCAACTCCCAAAGGACCTCCTCAGTCATGAGCTTCCACATAATGGGGAAGCGGTAGAGAAAGCGCGGATGGACCTCGGCATCCCAGTCAGCGACAGCCCGAATACGTCTGTCGAAGTCCTCAAACCTTGCTGCCAACTCGGGAGTTAGCAACTCTTTGGGATCCACGACATTTGTCTCCAGGTTTCCCCGAGCCCACTTAGTCGGAACATACAACCAGGCCTCTAGGACCTTCAGGAAGAAGAACTTCCTTTGCCACCCTCGCCAGCTAGCTTTGGTAGCGAAGGTCAACAAGAATTTTTTGCTCCCGGATCCCCAAGGTAGCATGAAATAAAAGCCACCCTTCGGAACCGGATAGAGCTTGTAATATTGCATGAACAGGATAAAATGGGGTTCTACCCCGAAGACCCTGCACATGCAAAGAAAGGCGTTGAAATAATAGTAAGAGTTGGGAGGAAGTTGATTCACGGCTATGCCATGAAATTGGAAGAAGTCACAAATCATATTCGGCAAAGCAAACCGAAGTCCGGCCTTCAGTTGGGCTCGAAAAATGGTAACCTCGTCATCCCGGTTCATAAAACTAAAGTGACAAAGGGGGGTAACCTTATGGTGGCGTACGAGGGAAGGAAAAATTTGGCTGCCCACTTCTCTAATTTCTCAGAAGTGGAGCAGCAAGGGTGAAACATAAGAGGTTGCCAACTTTCAGGAATAGGCAAAGACATGGTTGGCCAAAAAAGAGACTTCGGAAAGAAGAAAAATGACTTTGGGAAGCTAGAAGAAAAGCAAAAATTGAAGTCGAAACCCATCAAAAGTCTTGCCAAAATCAGGATTTGTTAACGACGTTGTGGAAGGTGGTCGGAAGAAGCGCCACCGTTAACACCACCGTAAAAAAGAAGAAAAGGCACAAGAGCAGACGAGAGTATGATAGGAGGAGGCTTATATGAAGAGTATGATAGGAGGAGGCTTATATAGATTGAGGAAGGGTAGCCGAAAGGGCATCATAACTGCTGCGCGAAGGTGAAACGTGGCCACAATGGCCCCTCGTGCACAAAAAGACGTACCCATCCCAACCATCACCTGCCACGTGTCGCCCGTCACGAGAAACTAGGACGCGTTTTCTGAGATTTTGAAAACCCTGGTGCACTGCTCCAGACTGACACGCCTAGTTCCAAGATGTGATGGTCCACTAGCCTATGGTAGGAAAAGTAAAGAGGTTGGGTATCTCGAGAATACCAAAGGGCGGACAAGTAACACCTGTCCGAACAAGGCTTATCCCCTATGTGGTAAAGCACCTCTCCTGTAAACATCACACTCCGAGTCCTGAAAAGCGCCCGCAAAAGGACAACTAGCTGAAGCCTGCACTCCAGCGTCCCGAGGGGGGGGCATGTGATAGCCAAAGCACTATCGCCCCGAACACCTAAGGACCTCGAAAAAAACGGAGTCAGACACCTGAGGTACATGATCTCGGCGGCCCGTCAAATACCAACCTCGGGAAACTAGCATGTCACCTCCCTCGGGAAGCCGACCGAACCAGCTTCGGGGGATAAGAACCAGCTACCTTCTACAGGAGAAAGCCCCCGGAAGGACTAACTTCGGAGCCAAGGAATACCCCAAAGTACAAGTCTGACTCCGGGAAAAGGCCCCTAGCTCCGAAGGGAGACATCAACAAATGGGACCTTGGAGGTATGGCAGAAGCTGTCAAGGAGTCTCTGACACTCCGCCCGTACACCCTGTACGCCGCCCTCATATGCACTCTGGCACACTGCCACTACCCACGTCCTATCATGCAGGGCTACGCTTGTCGCAGCTTGTGGCCCAAGGAGCCTGCAGGCGGCTAGGGGCCCCCACGCCTAGAAGTACGGATGACATCCGTCCATACACGTGTCACAATTCGAAGGGCTCACCCCCTCTTATATACATTAGAGGAATGGTCTCAGGCGAGCATAGGTCAAGGGCTGGATCTTTCTCCTCTCTCCGCCCCGAATCCTCTCCTTTCAGCCCCTGGGAAACACGGTAGGCAGGAATCTCTTGTGCTTACTACCCCCTCTCCACCTCTCAAAGCACTGACTTGGGCGTCGGAGGCTCCTCCCTGGAAAAAGACTCCGGGGACCTCCTAACCCCTGTTTTCTAAGTGTTTCAGGCAGGTCCCCCTGAGGAATCCCCTTTTCGGGCTCTCTCCCATACCGAAAGTCCTTCTCGGCCTCACCGTGCCTGCCCCACGAAAATGCTGCCGGCCATCGTAGGTGACCCACAATGAGCACCTTTTCTCAGGACTCGCCTGTGCCTCCTGAAGTCCTGCCGCATTCACCACTGCACACAGTGGACATGATGCTGATGGGCATCAATTGGGTATGTCACATATCATGCGGAGGGATTTGTTTGTTCAAGATGGGATTTCTCTCTCCTATGTAACGGGAGTGATATCTTCAGGCCGCTTGATAGAGTAAGACTTAGAAAAATGCATGGCCATTCTCGGATGAGTTGATATATGATATCAATGTCATCAGTTTAAGTTGGTTTACTCGGTAATCAATAAACCAAAGACTGAGCTATACGAGAGTGACACATTCCTTGTCTCGTGCTTAGTCTTGATATCTTGGACAAAGGGACAGTGGCATATATCGGTGATGATCATAAAGGTTTAGTCGAATCATCGACAATCTTGTCACTTGGGTAGCAATGATGTGTTGCTATACACTGCTCATTGCTTATGATCATAAATGTGATTTATGATCATTGCCAACATGGTAAGAGCCTATTGGGTCGCACACGTAGAGCTATTTGGATCATTAGAGTGCATGGGCTAATAATTTGGGTTTTGGTTTCACAATAATTTCATATTAATAATGGCCCCAATAGTTAAGCCATTATTAAGCCAGAAATTAAAGCCTAATTTGATTAGGGCTTTGAAACCCATTAGGCCTGGAAGTTGAGTCTCATTATAAATACAACTTTTAGTGAGAAATTTGAAGGTCTCCTTGCCCTAGCCTCCTAAAAGGATAGCCGCACTCTCCTCTTTCAATTCCTTGGAGTACATAAGCTAGCAGTGCGAGCGTAAAAGAAATGCATCTGTCGAGACGTGTTGGAAGCATGGTGATCCCGAGAGGCTCGTGTGGATACCATAGAGAGCTTGAACACGTCAACTGTTAGGTTTTGTGATTCGACTCTACAGTTGGGTGAGAGACCTCAACTGAAAATTAGGTATGAAAATTTTCGAACACCCGGTTTACTCTGTTTCACTTGGATCCTGGAAGGTTTCGGTTAAATTCGCTACGCTTGTTTGGCTCCCAAAACCCAATAGTGGTATTAGAACTACTGGTGAAACCATAAATCGGGATTGAATGTTGAATTGCATGATGTTATGTATTCGGTTGCTTTCATCCATGATTAATTAGATTGATTCGTAACTCACACTGGTGATGTGATGGTCATGGATCAGGATGAGCCCATAACCTACCAACAAGCTATGTCAGGGCTTGACTCTGATAAGTGGCTAATGGCCACGAAATCCGAGATGTAATCCATGTATGAAAACCAAGTATGGATTTTGGTTGATCCACCTGAAGGGGTAAAACCCATAGAGTGCAAATGGGTTTTCAAGAAGAAAACTGACATGGATGGTAATGTGATTACCTTTAAGGGACGATTGGTTGCAAAAGGTTTCGAGCAAATTCATGGTATTGACTAGGATGAAACTTTTTCACCAGTTGCTATGCTTAAATCGATCCAAATTTTGTTCACTATTGTTGCACACTATGATTATGACATATGCCAAATGGATGTCAAAACTGCATTCCTAAATAGAAAGCTACTTAAAGATGTGTACATGGCATAACCTGAGGGTTTTGTCATTCGTAAGAATGCTTATAAAGTGTGCAAGTTGTAAAGGTCCATTTACGGACTAAAGCAAGCTTCTCGAAGTTAGAATCTTCATTTTGATGATGCAATCAAAGAGTTTGGTTTTATCAAAAATAAAGATGAACCTTATGTCTACAAGAAGGTTAGTGGGAGCGCTATTGTCTTCTTGGTGTCGTATGTAGATGACATACTACTCATCGGGAATGACATTCCTAAACTACAGTCTATGAAGACTTGGCTAGGGAAATGTTTCTCTATGAAGGACTTGGGTGAAGCAGCCTATGTGTTAGGCATCAGAATCTATAAAGATAGATCTAGAAAGCTTCTTCGCCTAAGGCAAAGTACATATACTGGCAATGTGCTAAAAAGGTTTAGCATGCAAGATTCCAAGAAAGGATTATTGCCCATGTCACATGGTATAACTCTTTCAAGATCTCAGTGTCCGAGTACACCCGAGGAGAGAGAGCACATGAGTAGGATTCCATATGCCTTAGCAATTGGATCTATCATGTATGCCATGATATGTACTCATCCCGATGTCTCATATGCCTTGACCATGATGAGTAGGTACCAATCGAACCCCGGTTTGAGTCACTGGACAGCTGTTAAAAACATCCTTAAGTACTTACGAAGGACTAAGGATGCATTCTTGGTCTCTGGAGGTGAAGATGAGCTCGTTGTAAGGGGTTACACCGATGCAAGCTTCCAATCCAATATGGATGATTTTAGATCGCAATCTGGTTATGTGTTTTGTATTGGTAGTGGTGTTGTAAGCTGGAAAAGTTCAAAGCAAGAGACAGTAGCTGACTCTACAACAAAATATGAGTACATTGCCGGCTCTGATGCTGCGAAGGAGGCAGTTTGGATCAAGAAGTTCATCACTGAACTTTGAGTGGTTCCAAGCATTGCCGACTAGATAGAGCTCTATTGTGACAACAATGGAGCAATCGCACAGGCTAAGGAACCTCGATCTCACTAGTGATCCAAACACATACTCCGACGCTATCATCTCATCAGGGAGATCATCGAAAGGGGTGATGTAAGGCTATGCAAGAGTCCGACAAACAGCAACATTGCTGATCCGTAGACAAAGCCCCTTACGCAGCAAAAGCATGATAGCCATTCTAGGTCCGTTGGTGTTAGATACATGGATGATTGGCTTTTGTGCAAGTGGGAGATTGTTAGTGTTATGCCCAAAAGCCAATCATGAGATGATTGTATTTTTTGCACATTGAGTCATGATATCTTATTAAGGCATTAATCCAGCAATAAACATAATTGTAACCCTCAAATAATGATATTCTCGAATGTGCCTGGTCTAGTATTATTGTGGAGCGGGTTGCAATAATACATAACAACTAGCATATGTGGAGACTAATATAAGATATGTAGTCTACAAATGGGTACAAGTTAAAGAACTTGTGTACTGGACTGACCCACCATGAAAACACTATGTGGATCGTTATATGAGTGTCATAAGTGATTCTCATAGTGATCATGGTTTATGTAGTCCTTTGACCTAAGGTCATCAAGGTTCCCTACATGTGAGTCACATACTTTGATACTTTCCTTTGTTGCTTGTAACTGAGTGAACTTGAAGGAGGTCCTTGGGTATGTCATATATCATGCAGAAGGATTTGTATGATCAAGATGGGATTTGTCCTTCCTATGTAATGGGAGTGATATCTTCGGGCCCCTTGAGAGAGTAAGACTTAGAAAACTGCATGGCCATGCTCGAATAAGTTGATATACGATATCAATGTCATCAGTTTAAGTTGGTTTACTCAGTAATCAATAAACCAAAGATTGAGCTACACGAGAGTGACACATTCCATGTCTCATGCTTAGTCTTGATATCTTGGACAAAGGGACAATGGCATATATCGGTGATGATCGTAAAGGTTTAGTCGAATCATCGACAATCTTGTCACTTGGGTAGCAATGATGTGTTGCTAGACACCGCTCATTTCTTATGATCATAAATGTGATTTGTGATCATTGCCAACGTGGTAAGAGACTATTGGGTCGCACACATAGAGCTATTTGGATCATTAGAGTGCATGGGCTAATAATTTGGGTTTTGGTTTCACAATAATTTCATATTAATAATGGGCCCAATAGTTGAGCCATTATTAAGCCTAAAATTAAAGCCTAATTGGATTAGGGCTTTGAAACGCATTAGGCCTGGAAGTTGAGTCTCATTGTAAATACAACTTTTAGTGAGAAATTTACAGGTCTTCTTGGCCTGGCCTCCCAAAGGACAACTACACTATTCTGTTGCAATTCCTTGGAGGACGCAAGCTAGCACTGCAAGCGTAAGAGAAATCCATCTGCCGGGTCGTGGTGGAAGCATGGTGATCCCGAGAGGTTCGTGTGGATACCATAGAGAGCTTGAACACGTCAACTGTTCAGGTTTTGTGATTCGACTCTACAATTGGGTGAGAGATCTCAATCGAAAATTAGGTATGAAAATTTTTGAACACCCGATTTACCCTGTTTCACTTAGATCTTGGAGGGTTTCGGTTAAATTCCACTACACTTGTTTGGCTCCCGAAACCCAACAAAGTAGTGGTCCTTTCGCTAGCTACTTTTAATTTTTACTATATTTTCTTGATTTTGCTTGTTGTTTCTTTAATGATCTCAGGATCTAGCCGTAACCTATCTAAGGCTTTCACCCAACAATGGGGTGTCATGCATCTTATCTTAGAAAGGGCTGCATAAGGTGCCTTACCAATGGTGTTTTGTTAATTGTTGTTATAAGAGAATTCCACCAGAGGAAAATGTTGGTCTTGTTGTCCTTTGAAATCAAAGATACAGCTCAGAAGCATGTTTTCTAGTATTTAAATCACCCTCTCTATCTTTCCATTAGTATGAGGATGATAAGTAGTGCCTGGGTGGATTTTGGTTCCACAAAGCACTCTAAAATCTAGCTATAAACCTTGGATCTCTATTAGACACCATAGAATTTGGCATTCCATGGAATCTCACTATCTCCTTGATATACAATTGTGCCAACTTTTCCAATAAATTCATGGTGATTATCGACAAAAAGTGAGCACATTTGGTCAGCCTATCAATAATAACCCATATTGTATCATGCTTTAATCTAGTCAAAGACAATCTAGTTAGGAAGTCCATAGTAATATTACCCCAATTTCTTACTGGAGTTGGTAGAGTCCACAGTGTTCCTAATGGCTTCTGACTTTCTACCTTCACTCTTCAACATGTGTTACATTTAGAGACACATATGGCGATGCCCTTCTTCATGTCTGGCCACCAGAAATGGGTGTTTAAGTACTTGTATATTGCTCACTACTAGGATGGATGTTCAATTTACTAGCACGAGCTTCCTCAAGTATCTTATTATTGAGTTCTTTCTCTCTAGGCAAATATATTCTGTCCTTGAGGTACAATAATGCTTCCTTAAAGGCAAGGGATTCATACAAGGGCTATTTGTCTTGCCCTGAAACCTCTTTTAGGTTTGGGTCTACTTTTTGTGCCTTTCTTATCTCCTCAACCACCGGACTAAATAGTTAATGTACAAATTTATGCTTCTTCCCATTATTGCCACTTATCCCAATAACGTATCAAACTATTTTCCCCACCAGTATCTACTAATGATCCACCTTTTAGCAAACTAGTGTACTTTCTACTTAAGGCATCTTCCACTAGATTGCCTTTACCCTTAGTGTACTCAAATGCTACTATCATCGTCTTTGATATATTCCAACCATCTTCTTTGCCTCATGTTCAACTCTTTATGAGTGAACAGGTACTTTAGGCTTTTATGGCTAGTGTATATCATAAATGTGCATACAAAAAGGTAATGCCTTGACTGTTTTAGGGCAAAGATCACTGCATCAAGCTCTAGGTCAAGGCTAGGATAGTTTTTCTCATGGGGTCTTAGTTGCCTTGACCCATAAGCAATCACATTTTTGTCCTGGATCAGGACACATCCTAACCAAGATTTAAATGCATTTGTATAGACGATATAGGGCTTTCCTTAATTAGGTAGGATCAATACTACAACTTGAGTCAATCTACTCTTTAGTTTTTTAAATCTCCTTTCATACTTCTTTGTCCACTTATATCTTTGACCCTTCTTGCTTAGTTGAGTAAGAACGGAGGCTGTCATGGAGAATTTTGGCATAAATCTCTTACAGTATCCTGCCAATCCCAGTAAGCTTATAGCTTCCTTTACATTCTTAGGTCTTTCCCACTTTTTCACAGCTTTGACCTTTTTAGGGTTTGTTATTAGGCCTTGTGCATCAATGATGTATCCTAGGAAAGACACTTGCTTTAACCAGAATTGGCAATTAGGAATTTTTGCATATAGTTGATTGTCCAACTATGCGTTCAAGAGAGTTCTTAAGTGATGCTCATGTTCACTTTCATCCTTGGAATACACAAGGATGTCATCAATGAACACCATTGCAAGGTTATCCAAGTATGGTCTAAACATATGGTTCATCAAGTCCATAAATGTGGCAAGGGCATTAGTCAAGCCAAAGGGCATGACTATGTACTCATAATGTCCATATCTTGTTCTAATTGTTGTCTTGGGTATATCCCCATTTTTTACCCTTAACTGAAAATACCCATATCTTAAATCAATCTTAAAGAATATATTTGGTCCTTTAAGTTGATCAAATAGATCCTCAATCCTAGAGAGTGGATACTTGTTCCTAATGGTCACAACATTCAGCTTTTTGTAGTCAATGAATAATGTCAATGATCCATCATTATTTTTCACAAAGAAAACTGGTGCTCCGCATTGTGAAACACTTGGTCTTATGAACCCCTTTTGAAAAAGTGCATCAAGCTATTTCATGAGCTCAGTCATCTATATGATTGGCATTCTGTAAGGAGATGTGGATATTGGTGTCCCTCTAGGTTATAGTTTAATCTCAAATTCAATCTCTGTTAGAGGAGGAATACCTGGTAGGTCTTTAGGAAAAACTTGTGGAAGGTCTTTCCTTACAAGTATCCTAATAAACCTCTTCTTCAATCTCATCCTCATTTAATGCATACTATTTATCTTCAGAAACCACAAGAATTTCATCCACAAATGCTATTTCTATACCATTCATTTTATACACAAATTCCTAAGAATTCACTAATGCATGCACTTCATCACAATGCAATGTGATTTCTCTTTTAGCATAATCAAATGTTTATACCATTCATAGCCAACCAATTCATACCCAACACAATATCATATTTTGGAATTTTAACACTAGCAGATCAGTCATAATCTTAGTCTTTCCTACTACTAGGTTATAGTTTTTAGCTAGTTCATTAGTGAAAAGACATTGGCTACCTGCTTGCTATTCTTATTAATGATATGTTAGGCATGAATTCAATAAGCAATTCCATGAATTCAGCTAACTTTCTACCTACAATAGATGTTGAGACACTAGTACCAAACAATGCACTAACAGCATACCATTTAAATAAATGTTCCCTCTTAGTGCACCTTGCTGGGATACTTTTCCTCTATCAATCTGGAAAACCCCTCCAGCTCTCTGTACTTGAGGCCTTCGAGCTCCTGGATGACCCCTTGGCTTATTGTCTCTAGTGACTGGCACATTAGGCCTATTCTGGCCTTGGTCTTCTTACCATTTTCTTTGCACCCAAGGGTAGTCCTTGATCTTGTGATCCATGCTTGTGTCTTAAAGTAACATGGCTTGTTCCCATGGAACTTCTTACACTTAGGGCACCTTGGCCAACAAACTTACACTTGGCCTTACCATCTATACTAGGTTCTCCAACCTTGGTAGTGTCTTTGCCTTTCATTGGTTTCAGCAATTTTCCAGCCTGGCTGGTCTCTCCTGGTCCATTAGGAAACCATTTACTTCCATATTCTTCGTGTTCCACCAGTAAAGCCCTTTGAACAACATCATGGTAGGTAATGGCATTGAAAGGCCTAACAACTCCCTTGGTATCTAGTCTTAGGCCTCTAACAAACCTCTAGGCTTTAAGTTCTTCCAACCCGAGGTATTATGGGCATGCCTCACAAGTTGGCTGACCTTGTGTTTGTATTCTAGCACATTGATGTTGTCTTATTTCAGTCATCAAACTCAACTTGCTTTAGGTCTTCGACGACATCACTTATATACTGGTCTTAGAACGTCCTTGTACATTCAGGTCATGTCATATCCAGCTAATGATTTGCTCTTCTGCCTCTCTAGGCAACATACCTATTTCTAACACTTCTCAACCATATATTTTGCACTACCTGGAACATTGTAGCAAGCTAGATATAGTTTAATGGTGGAGCTTAAATGCATTCTCTCAAATAGCTTCTTAATAAATATTAGCCACTTCTTAGCTTTTTCTGGTCCACCTCTGCCATCAAATTCTGGATGTATTAGGCCTTGAACCTTTCCAACAATCTAACATCATAAGAACCCTCAAGATCTTGAGCTCTATGCCTTTTAGACTTGTGTGATTTGTCTGAGTCCATGTCATCTCTATGTCTCCTACTCATTTTCCTCTCACTAGGTCTCTCAGCTTCATTCCTCATGGAATGGTTATAAGCTAAGTTGTTGGCCTTGGATATTTGGCCAATCTCAAACCTAACTTTTATAGCTCTTAGGCATATCCTTTCTTCATTTTCTACTTCATCATTTTACTCAACATCATTTCCATCAGAAGGAACATTGACCATGTTATTGTTCCTATAACTTTCTCTTGCTGCTTCCTAATTCTACTCATATGGTATAGCTTGTATTCCTTTTTGATGTGCTTGTAAAAGCCGTACTAACCCTTCATTTATCTGGGCAAGATTTCCTTACAGCTCTAGCAACACCTGAGGCATTTTTAATTCAGGTTTAGGGTTCACTGCCCCTTGAGCCCTTCATACTATTTGTTCATCCTTTCTGTGTTCTTTAATCCTTATGTCTAGCCTTTGCTCACCAGGAAGTCTTAGGGTTCCCTTATTCCCTCTTCTTGTGACAACCATTTTCTTTTTTCTTGACAATCAGAAGGGTACAATATATACTTTCTATTAGGTAATTAACACTAGCAGCTAACCCAACTAACCTATATGTATGCAACAATATGCATCATGTCATTTGCACATAAATGACCTTGACACCTTGCTCTCATACCAACTTTTGTTACCACTCTGAGTGCTTACAATAGAGTGACCATATTTAATGTCCCAAGCATGTTCTATAGGCCATCAAAACATGTACACTATACTTATCCAAGTGGCCCTCTTGGTCTTTATGCAAAGATGAGTATATTGGTCAAACAATCACACACATATTCACATAAAAATTCACGTTGAAGTGTAGGAAATATTTAAAATGTCATTTTATGTCAGTCTAGCATTCATACAAAATTCCATACATTTGCACAGTTACATGACCCTTGGTGCACTAGGTGTTCCTTCCATGTGTCCAAACTTTCACACTGTGTCCAACTCAAATTCTACCCATGCACTCCTATGCCCTAAAGGTTTTAACCCCCTTAATACACTTAAACCTTCATAGAGAAATACGTTTCATATTCTAAATCCATCTAAGTTTACAGTTATGGATATTATACCCAGCCGGGTAAAATTAACCATATGAACCATACACAGGAAACATAGCCAAATTAGACAGGCCATAACTCTGGCTACAAGGTACCAAATCTAGTGATTCACATGCCAAATTCTTCATCTTGAAGTATTTTTAGTGTGGTCAAGCTTTCACGGCCAAACTCATTATGTACAGTATGTTATGGCAGTTGAAGTATAGGGTACCAAATTTGTGTAACTAATGATCAGAATGCCCATACAACATTCATAAAATTCATGACATCATTTTCTAGGTACAAAGCCAACATGGGCAATTCCATACATTTCATAGACACATGAAGAATCCATTCCCCTGAATTTAGAGGCATTCCATAAGCATTGAACATAATTTCCTTTAAAATAGCCCATGAGTTAAAAAATAGACAAAATTGCACATACAAGCTCAAACATTACATCACCGCTTTAGATATCATCCATATAGCATCCATAGTTTATTTACATGGATAGATGTATCATACATATGCCCTAGCTTAGTTGCGTACATACACTAGCTTCTTGCAGAGCCTTACAAACACAATGCACTCCAAAAACTCCAAAAGGTAGCTGCTATGTAAGGCAAAAAGTACCAAGACTAAAATTTATAGTAGATATATTAAAGTTCATGTAACTAAAATTTTACAAGAAAACTCAAACTACAATTATTATTTTGATCGCTTTCTTTCCAGATCATCTGAAATGGGGACAAAAATGGGAATAAGTTCCTTTGAACAACTTAATAAGGGCTTACCATTAAAATCTTGAACTCCAGCCATATACCTAAAATCCAAAGATATTAAACCACAAAAACACAGCACATATACACATATAGTCATCCAAATGGACAAACAAACATAGCAAGAAACATATGCGATACTGGCAACAATAGCACATTAGGTTTAGTCTATAAACATTCACATAATCAATACATAATCACCATGGTAGCCCTCCTCAAGCAAAAGCTTGGTCTTAGGAGGTCATTAGGTCTTATTTAGTACAAACTTTGAGCTCTAGAAACCCTTTTTTCTTGCTGCCATCTTTAGCATAATAACACTAAGGTGGAAACCCTGCCATGCTTTTTTTCCTTTAAACCAAACTTGGCTCCTTGAGCTTTTTGCTCTCTTCCAAGCATGGTCTTAGCTTCATGCTTGTTTGGAAATATAGTAAAGAATCCAAAGAAATTTAGAAAACCCCTTCCTTGGCTGTGAAAAACCTAAAAACTCTAGGTAAAGCTCAATAAACCCAAAAACTAGGGTTTGTGTTGTTGGGTTTCGGGAGCCAAACAGCGCAGCGGAATTTAACCGAAACCCTTCAGGATCCAAGTGAAACGGGGTAAACCAGGTGTTCGAAAATTTTCATACCTAATTTTTGATTGAGATCTCTCACTCAATTGTAGAGTCGAATCACAAAACCTGAACAGTTGACGTGTTCAGGCTCTCTATGGTATCCACACGAGCCTCTCGGGATCACCACGCTTCCACCACGTCCCGATAGATGCGTTTCTCTTGCGCTCGCAGTGCTAGCTTGCGTCCTCCAAGGAATTGCAAGAGAAGAGTGCGGCTGTCCTTTTGGGAGGCTAGGGCAAGGAGACCTGTGAATTTCTCACTTAAAAGTTGTATTTATAGTGAGACTCAACTTCCAGGCCTAATGGGTTTCAAAGCCCTAATCCAATTAGGATTTAATTTCGGGCTTAATAATGGCTCAACTCTTGGGCCCATTATTAATATGAAATTAAAGTGAAACCATAACCCAAATAATTAGCCCATGCACTCTAATGATCCAAATAGCTCTATGTGTGCGACCCAATAGGCTCTTACCACGTTGGCAATGATCATAAATCACATTTATGATCATAAGCAATGAGCGGTGTCTAGCAACACATCATTGCTACCCAAGTGACAAGATTGTCGATGATTCGACTAAACCTTTATGATCATCACCGATATATGCCATTGTCCCTTTGTCCAAGATATCAAGACTAAGCACGAGACATGGAATGTGTCACTCTCGTATAGCCCAATCTTTGGTTTCTTGATTACCGAGTAGACCAACTTAAACTGATGACATTGATATCGTATATCAACTCATCCGAGCATGGCCATGCATTTTTCTAAGTCTCACTCTATCAAGGGGCCCGAAGATATCACTCCCGTTACATAGGAGGGACAAATCCCATCTTGATCATACAAATCCCTCCGCATGATATGTGACATACCCAATGACCTCCTTCAAGTTCACTCAGTTACGAGCAACAAAGGAAAGTATCAAAGTATGTGACTCACATGTAGGGAACCTTGATGATCTTAGGTCGAAGGACTACATATACCATGATCACTATGAGAATCACTTATGACACTCATATAACGATCCATGTAGTGTTCTCATGGTGGGTCGGTCCAGTACACAAGTTCTCCAACTTGTACCCATATGTAGACTACATATCTCATATTAGTCTCCACATATGCTAGTCGTTATGTATTATTGCAACCCGCTCCACAATAATACTAGACCAGGGACGTTTAAGAATATCATTATTCTAGGGTTACAATTATGTTTGTTAAGTTACGCAGAAACAAAACAACAAACATAATTGCTGGATTAATGCCTTAATAAAATATCATGACTCAATGTGCAAAAATACAATCATCTCATGATTGGCTTTTGGGCACAACACTAACAATCTCCCACTTGCACTAAAGCCAATCATCCATGTATCTAATACCGATGGACCTAGAATGGCTATCATGCTTTTGCTGCGTAAGGGGCTTTGTCAGTGGATCAGCAATGTTGCTATCTGTCGAAGTCCTGCATATCCTTACATCACCCCTCTCGATGATCTCCCTGATGAGATGATAGCGTCGGAGTATGTGTTTGGATCGCTGGTGAGATCGAGGTTCCTTAGCCTGTGCGATTGCTCCATTGTTGTCACAATAGAGCTCTATCGGGTCGGCAATGCTTGGAACCACTCCAAGTTCAGTGATGAACTTCTTGATCCAAACTGCCTCCTTCGTAGCATCAGAGGCGGCAATGTACTCAGATTCTGTTGTAGAGTCAGCTACTGTCTCTTGCTTTGAACTCTTCCAGCTCACAGCACCACCACCAATACAAAACACATAACCAGATTGCGATCTAAAATCATCCTTATCGGATTGGAAGCTTGCATCGGTGTAACCCCTTACAACGAGCTCATCTTCACCTCCAAAGACCAAGAATGCATCCTTAGTCCTTCGTAAGTACTTAAGGATGTTCTTAACAGCTGTCCAGTGACTCTCACCGGGGTTCGATTGGTACCTACTTGTCATGCTCAAAGCATATGAGACATCGGGACGAGTACATATCATGGCATACATGATAGATCCAATTGCTGAGGCATATGGAATCTTACTCATGCGCTCTCTCTCCTCAGTTGTACTCGGACACTGAGATCTAGAAAGAGTGATACCATGTGACATGGGCAAGAATCCTTTCTTGGAATCTTGCATGCTAAACCTCTTTAGCACCTTGTCAATATATGTACTTTGACTTAGGCCAAGAAGCTTTCTAGATCTATCTCTATAGATCCTGATGCCTAACACATAGGCTGCTTCACCCAAGTCCTTCATAGAGAAACATTTCCCTAGCCAAGTCTTCACAGACTGTAGCTCAGGAATGTCATTCCCGATGAGTAGTATGTCATCTACATACAACACCAAGAAGACAATAGCGCTCCCACTAACCTTCTTGTAGACACAAGGTTCATCTTCATTTTTGATAAAACCAAACTCTTTGATTGCTTCATCAAAATGAAGATTCCAACTTCGAGAAGCTTGCTTCAGTCCATAAATGGACCTTTGCAACTTGCACACTTTATTGGCATTCTCAGGAGTGACAAAACCCTCAGGTTGTGTCATGTACACATCCTCAAGTAGCTTTCCATTTAGGAATGCAGTTTTGACATCCATTTGCCATATCTCATAATCATAGTGTGCAGCAATAGCAAACAAAATTCGGATGGATTTAAGCATAGCAACTGGTGAAAAAGTTTCATCATAGTCAATACCATGAATTTGCTTGAAACCTTTTGCAACCAATCGTCCCTTAAAGGTAATCACATTACCATCCATGTCAGTTTTCTTCTTGAAAACCCATTTGCACCCTATGGGTTTTACCCCTTCAGGTGGGTCAACCAAAGTCCATACTTGGTTTTCATACATGGATTCCATCTCGGATTTCATGGCCACTAGCCACTTCTCAGAGTCAGGCCCTGACATAGCTTGTTGGTAGGTTGTGGGCTCATCCTGATCCATGAGCATCACATCACTGGTGTGAGTCACAAGAAATCCATATCTCTCAGGCTCATGCCGAATCCTACCAGACCTACGTGGGCTCTGTGCTACAGGAACAGACTCTTGAACCACAACATCTTGTGGTGTCTGTTCAGGTTCCATTTCAGGTTCGATGTCTCCTTGTTGTTCTTGAATTTCTTCAAGTTCTACTTTCCTCCCACTAGTTTCTTTAGAGATAAACTCTTTCTCTAAAAAGACACCAGTTCGAGCAACAAACACTTTTTGCTCAGAAGGATTGTAGAAATAGTAACCCTTTGTTTCTTTGGGATACCCAACAAAAAGGCATTTTTAAGATTTGGGCCCTAGTTTGTCAGAGGATTGACGTTTCACATAAGCGTCACAGCCCCAAATCTTCATAAAAGACAAATTGGGATGCCTCCCACTCCATATCTCATATGGTGTCTTTTGAACCGATTTAGATGGAACTCGGTTTAGTGTAAAAGCGGCTGTCTCTAGAGCATGTCCCCAAAAGGAGTTTGGAAGGTCAGCTTGACTCATCATAGAGCGAACCATGTCTAACAGAGTTCGATTTCTCCTTTCAGATACACCATTCCATTGAGGTGTACCTGGTGGAGTGAGTTGTGATACTATACCACACTCCTTCAGATAGTCAAGGAATTCTCGATCCAAGTACTCTCCACCTCGATCTGATCGAAGCACTTTGATACTTTTCCCGAGTTGATTCTCTACTTCATTCTTGAATTCTTTGAACTTTTCAAAGGATTCTGACTTGTGTCTCATGAGATACACATAGCCATATCTGCTGAAGTCATCAGTGAAAGTAATGAAGTATTGGAAACCTCCTCTAGCTTGTGTAGACATAGGGCCACATACATCACTATGTATGAGTCCTAGTAAGTCATTAGCCCTTTCACTTTGCCCTATGAATGGGGCTTTGGTCATCTTGCCCAACAAACATGACTCACATGTCTCATATGATTCAAAATCAAATGAGTCCAAGAGTCCATCCTTATGGAGCTTGGATATGCGGGTCTCATTTATATGGCCCAAGCGACAGTGCCAGAGATAGGTCGGGTTTGAAACATTTAATCTGACCTTCTTGGTATTCACATTATAGATTGGATCTTCGAGGTCTAGAACATACAACCCATTGCTAAGTTGAGCACTACCATAAAAGATTTCATTCAAATAAATAGAACAACATTTGTCCTTTATTATAAATGAAAAACCTTTCTTGTCCAAACAAGAAACAGAAATCAAATTTCTACTAATAGTAGGCACAAAGTAGCAGTTGTCTAATTCTAAAACTAATCCACTAGGTAAAGTGAGAACATAAGTCCCTACGGCTAAGGCAGCAACCCTTGCTCCATTTCCAACACGTAGGTCCACTTCACCTCGGGCCAATCTTCTACTTCTACTTAGATCCTGCACATTTGCACAAATGTGAGATCCACATCCAGTATCCAATACCCAAGATGAGGAAGTAGAAAAGTTAGCCTCTATAACAAGAATACTTAAAGTGGAAGTCTTACTTCCATTTTCCTTAGCAAGTTCTTCAAGATAGAGCTTGCAGTTACGCTTCCAGTGTCCAGGTTGCTTACAATGGAAGCACTCCCCTTCCTTTGCCACACCACCCTTTGGTTTCAGTGCAGCTGAAGAAGAACTAGCATTGGACTTTCTATTAGCTTTATCCTTCTTCTTGTTGGCTTTTCCTTTTCCCTTGCCCTTTTGAACCATCAAAATGGGCTTAGCCTTCTTAAGGTTTTGCTCAGCAGTTCTCAACATGTTGAGCAATTCAGGGAGGGACTTGTCAAGGTCGTTCATGTTATAGTTCATGACGAACTGACTGTAGCTTTCAGGCAACGATTGCAAGACTACATCGATAGCCAACTCTTTCTGAAGAGCAAATCCCAAATTCTCAAGATTCTCAATGTACCCAATCATCTTGAGCACATGAGGACCCACGGGACTTCCCTCAGACATCTTGCACTGAAACAATGCCTTAGAGGTCTCAAACCTCTCATGCCTAGCTTGCTCTTGGAAAAGCATTTTGAGATGTTCGATCATATCGAACGCCCCCATGTTCTCATGTTGCTTCTGAAGCTCAGATTCCATGGTAATAAGCATGAGGCATGCAACATCCAAAGCATCATCAGAATGCCTCTTGTGAGCATCCCTTTCAGCTCTTGGAGCAGTGGCAGCAGGCTCATTCGGAATGGGCTGCTCTAGGACATAAGCCTTTCTCTCTTGCTTGAGGACTATCCTCAAGTTTCGGTACCATTTGAGAAAGTTGGTCCCATTCAGTTTTTCCTTCTCAAGGATCGATCGCAACGAAAGTGTCGATGTGTTTTGTGCCATGGTTATCTACAACAGTAAATATGCAGTGTAAGAGTCATGTATTTTAATTCATTTAATAAGGACTTTTATTAAACGATACTCCCACTATTTTCCTCAAAATAATAACCCTCGATATTATTTCGGAACACCTCGGCGCTAAGGTATTCTAGTGGGCCAAGATCCATATTTGACCACAACCTGAGTCAGCTTTGGCTTTTCTCTCAAGTTACAGCTATTTAGGTAGGCAACTCCTTGCCAATTGCATCTTATGCAACTCTTGGATAGTTGGGTGAACAACACTTGTCCAAGCTCATCTCATGAACTTAAGCCCAACTCTATGCCTCTAAGTCCCTAATCCTATTAGGATGACTTAGTTAAGTCGAACCCAAAGTTAGCAGTTTGGATATCACTATTATCCCATCGCGCCTTACCAAGATGAACATAGGTGCTTTGCTTTGGCAAACCCACCTAATGTTGATCAAAGTCTTGACGAGTGCCAACATTTGGAAGGCATCACATTTAATGACTTAATATTTGTTTGAGGGATTTTTTTCTTTTGATCTCACCAATTTGTTATCTCCGGTTGTTTTATACATGCATCACATACAAATATAAAACATGCATCTCATGCTTACAAGAAATAAACGTGACATGGTTATAGCCCAAACTATGCGATATTCTCAAGCCAATGAGAATATCATAAAAGCCTAAGAAAAGAAAAGAGTCTTCACAAGCTCCTTCTCTTCCTTTCTTGGCTGCCCTTTTGTTGTCATCTCCTTGGACATACCTCCTTGGATGATCCTTAGACATACCACCTTGGATGATCCCATAATGCACCATTACATCAATAATAGAAACCTCGAGTTACATTCGAGGGGAGTAAGGTGAGAAGAGAATGTACAATGAGAGTGATAAGAAAAGGCACGACTCGCAGGCCGTATTTACAAGTACAACCAATCAAGGGCTATAACCATGCACCATGCTTCAAACACCAATCAGCATATCATGTCAAATCTCATTCAACAAAGATGCATGCCAATTTTTGCGCGTTGATTAACCAGTTTTTATTTATGTGGCGCTTCGCATACGGCGGTCTCGCTGGCCGGTCAGCGGGTTTCCACTGATCAGTAAGTAGACTTCACATGCGGCGGCCCCGCTGCGGGGGTTATACGTGGGGGGCTTCGCATACAAAAGTCCCGGTGGTTCCGCTGACCGGGCAGCGGACGGGGTCAAGGGGAGCCACCCTTGCGGGGGTTGTGGGGGGGCAGCGCCCCCCTAGCGCAAAAAATTGTCTTACAATTGCTTAGCCCGAAATCTTCTATTTCGAGCAAGTAGGCACCCGAGACTCCTCCATTCGAGCCACCAAAAATACCTTACTTTCGGTGCCCGAACAGGCCGAATCCGAACCAAAGCTAGGGTTTTTGCAACTATTGCAAGAATCCTAATCCATATAGGTATCTCATACCTATCAATTTCGGGTTAATCTCATTAACCAATTAGTGTCGTTTCTTCATATATGTCATATGTTCATTACGAGTTCCGGTTTCATGCATCATGAATCAATCTAATTAATCATGGCCGAAAAGCAACCGAACACATAGCATCATGCGATTCAACACTCAATCCCGATTTAGGGTTTCACCAGTAGCTCTGATACCACTGATGGGTTTCGGGAGCCAAACAGTGCAGTGGAATTTAACCGAAACCCTCTAGGATCCAAGTGAAACGGGGTAAACCGGGTGTTCAAAAATTTTCATACCTAATTTTCGGTTGAGATCTCTCACTCAACTGTAGAGTTGAATCACAAAACCTGAACAGTTGACGTGTTCAGGCTCTCTATGGTATCCACACGAGCCTCTCGGGATCACCACGCTTCCACCACGTCCCGACAGATGCGTTTCTCTTGCGCTCGCAGTGCTAGCTTGCGTCCTCCAAGGAATTGCAAGAGAAGAGTGTGGCTGTCCTTTTTGGAGGCTAGGGCAAGGAGACCTGCGAATTTCTCACTTAAAAGTTGTATTTATAGTGAGACTCAACTTCCAGGCCTAATGGGTTTCAAAGCCCTAATCCAATTAGGCTTTAATTTCGGGCTTAATAATGGCTCAACTCTTGGGCCCATTATTAATACGAAATTAAAGTGAAACCATAACCCAAATAATTAGCCCATGCACTCTAATGATCCAAATAGCTCTATGTGTGCGACCCAATAGGCTCTTACCACGTTGGCAATGATCATAAATCACATTTATGATCATAAGCAATGAGCGGTGTCTAGCAACACATCATTGCTACCCAAGTGACAAGATTGTCGATGATTCGACTAAACCTTTATGATCATCACCGATATATGCCATTGTCCCTTTGTCCAAGATATCAAGACTAAGCACGAGACATGGAATGTGTCACTCTCGTATAGCCCAATCTTTGGTTTCTTGATTACCGAGTAGACCAACTTAAACTGATGACATTGATATCGTATATCAACTCATCCGAGCATGGCCATGCATTTTCTAAGTCTCACTCTATCAAGGGGCCCGAAGATATCACTCCCGTTACATAGGAGGGACAAATCCCATCTTGATCATACAAATCCCTCCGCATGATATGTGACATACCCAATGACCTCCTTCAAGTTCACTCAGTTACGAGCAACAAAGGAATGTATCAAAGTATGTGACTCACATGTAGGGAACCTTGATGATCTTAGGTCGAAGGACTACATATACCCTGATCACTATGGGAATCACTTATGACACTCATATAACGATCCATGTAGTGTTCTCATGGTGGGTCGGTCCAGTACACAAGTTCTCCAACTTGTACCCATATGTAGACTACATATCTCATATTAGTCTCCACATATACTTTGGGGTCTAAGCATTTCAGGGGTACTCCAAGTCTTTCAAGACTGCTCTGAGACCTAGAAGTTTTCCTGAATTTTATGTAGTCTTGTGGTTACTTCCAGCATAAGCAAGGACATTAGTTTTCAAAAGATGACAACTAGGTATCACTAGTTTGGGTGAAAGGTTTAGTACCCATGGCGACCTAGCTATGCAGTTAGCCATGAGGTTGTAAGGTGAAACCTTAGTGCATCGAGTTTATAAGGTCTTTATGGGCTAGGCTACAATAGTCCCACCATAGTGCCCCTGTACAACACAAGGGAGAATTTCAATTGGTGATTTATCACTACTTACACCGACAAGCTAAGCTTTCTAGAAGAAAAAGGAATGCCTTGTAGTTCAAGGACTAGGTTGAGGAAAGGTCCCAAGGGATTGAGATTATGCACATAAGTCCAGCCTCAGGCTATATGAGCTCTTACCAAGTTACATATATTCATGTTTATGGAGTCTTTAGTAACTTTTCTTGTAGGCAAAGTGAAGACCCTTACTGACAATGTCAAAAGGCTCACTCCTTAGTTAGGTTGTGTAGATACTGACGTTATTGGGCTGAATAACCACTGAGAGTTGTAACAATAGTTTGTTTGTCTGTAGGTACTATACTTGAGAATCTTTACAATTCTAGTTTACCTAGGTTAATTGTTGGTTAACTAAAGTGCTAACTATGGTGTTATTCTTAGCCGCAGCGCCTAGCAGTACATGCACAAACTTTTCTGACTCACCACTGGGATTCATTTCTAGGGTGGGAGTTAGTTCAAGAAGATCTTAGTTGAGACTTGTATATATTATACTCCTAGTAGCCTCCCATGTCCATAATGGACTCCTAGACTCTAGGGTTACTCTTTTGAGAGGGCATTCATCTATTTTATGTATGAATGCTACCACACAGTTGCTATGTGTAGTAAATTCACATAAATGTTGATCTGGTCTGCTTTGGCTATTTGAATTATCTTGGCCAAATGGATGTTTTATGATTTCTTGCAACTTAAGTCAAAGCATAAGCACATGCATCTTGCATATTCTAGGTTAATCAACCAGTATCATGGCATTTTAATCTGCATAGATATACAACTGTCCAATTGTAACCACCATGGGATCAGTTTTCACAGGCTTCCTGGGCAGGGGCTTAGGACGGCCATGTCACTTTGACTATTTGAACACTTTAGCCCCCAACAATAGCCTTAATTCCATCCATGTCCTTTCCATAGCCATCTTTACAAATTTGTGCAATTGTGTAACCAACTTTTGTAACTATACAGTTTAATGCATAGGTTACTGGAAAAACAGCCATTGTTTAGGTCCTTATGTTGTAATTTTTCCATATTTTGTGCCACTTAACAAAGTGTAGATTAAATACTTTACACTTCATAACTCACACACTACTATGAAAATTAAAGCATGTAAATGTAGGCCCTTGTGTTGTAATTTTGCCATTTTGTGATTGTAGTAACAAGAAAATTTCATAACTTGTTTATCGTGGAATGGAAACAATCACAACTTCTTTAGAACAGAAGCATTCACAACTAGTTTAGAATGGATTGGAAACATTCACAACTAGTTTGGATTAGAAACACTCACAACTAGTTTAGAATGGAATGGAAACACTTACAACTAGTTTGGAATAGAAACATTCACAACTAGTTTATGATGGAATGGAAACATTCACAATTTGTTTAGAATGAAATGGAAACATTCACAACTTGTTTGGGATAGAAACATTCATAACTAGTTTGGAATAGAAACATTCACAACTTGCTTAGAATATAACCATTGACAACTAGTTTGAAGTAGAAATATTCAAAACTAGTTTCAAATATAAACTTTCACAACTTATTTTGGATGTAATGGAAACATTCATAACAAGTTTAGAATAAAAACATTCACATCCTGTTTCGAATAGAAACATTCACAACTAGTTTGGAATAGAAACATTCACAACTACTCTAGAATAGAATAGAAACATTCACAGCTTGTTTGGAATAGAAGCACTCACAACTTGTTTGGAATAGAAGCACTCACAACTTGTTTGGGATTGAAACATTCACAACCCGTTAGGAATGGAAGCATTCACAACTATTTCAGAATAAAAGGGAAACATTAACAACTACTTTGGAAAAAGAAACATTCACAATTTGTTTAGAATGGAAACATTCACAACTAGTTTGGAATAGAAACATTAAGAACTTGCTCAGAATAAAGTGGGAACATTGACAATTAGTTTCGAATAGAAACATTCACAACTTGATGTTTAGAATGGAATGGATACATTCACAACTAGCTTGGAAGAGAAACATTCTTAACTAGCTAAATAGAAACATTCACAACTACATGATAATGGTATGGAAATATTCACAACTAGTTTTGAATAAAAACATTCACAATATGTTTGGAATAGAAACATTTACAACTAGTTTGGAATAGAAAGATTCACACTTAGTTTGAAAGGAATGGAAACATTCACAACTAGTTTGTAATGGAAACACCCACAACTTCTTTAGAATGGAATAGAAACATTCACAACTTGTTTGGAATGGAATGGGAACATTAACAACTTGTTTGGAATAAAAACATTCACAACTTGTTTAGAGTGGAAACATTCTCAACTTGTTTGAATAGAAACATTCACAATGAGTGTAGAATGGAAACATTCAGAACTTGTTTAGAATGGAATGGAAACCTTCATAGAAAGTTTAGAATGGAGACATTCACAACTTGTTTAGAATCGAATGGAAACATTCACTTTCCAAATAAAAACATTAACAACTTTTTTGGAATGCAATGGAAATATTCACAACTAGTTCGGAAAAGAAACATTGAGCACTTTTTTAGAATGGAATACAAACAATCGCAACTAGTCTAGAATAGAAACATCACAACTTGTTAAGCACAAAATTGAAACATTCAAAGCTAGTTTGGAATAGAAACAATCACACCTAGTTTAGAATGAAATTGAAACATTTACAATTTGTTTAAAATAGAATGGGAACATTCTCCACCTATTTTCAAAGTAATGGAAACATTCACAACTTGTTTGGAATGGAATGGAAACAATCACAACTTGTTACCCACTCCGGGGTAATCCAGTTATGGTGCCAAAACTGTGCATTTAGACTCCCAGGATTGGTAATGTTCTATAGGCCATCGAACACTACCCTTGGTCTGCATACCCAAGTGGCCTTCTTGGGCACTATGTAAATACATGCATATTGGTCCAACCATCACACACATATTCACATTTCATGCACACCATGGCAGCAAAGAAGGAAAACACTAGCACAAGTCTTAGTTTTGGCTTCCACACATTAAGCAATCTTGTTAAGTTCTAGTGGCCAGCTACTGCACCTGTAACTTCCACTAATAAACTGTATCATTCTAACCTCATACGCCCCTGTTTTATTTGCTCCATTATGAACTATAGACTTATAGCAAACCAAGGAATTTTTTTTTACATCAACCTATGGACCATGTTATGAATTTTTGAAATCGGTTACAAAATTCTGACCAAATGAACAGTAACTCAGCCAACTTTGCAATGTCATATCTTTGGCTACAAGGATCCAAATCCATAAATTAAAAATTCCAGTTCAACCTCTAGATGTTCTCTAAGGTTTTTCAAAATTTCATAACAATATTCATTCTGAAAAAGGAGATATTAAACTTTAGGTACATGGTCGAAATTCTGGCAACTTTTGGACCATTTTGCCCATACAATTTTTCCAAACCATGCAAACACTTCATTCACAAGGGGAAAGCCCTCCAAGGCTATCCCATACATGTCCAATACACATATTAATTACATTCTCTTGCATCTAGAAACTTTATGTGGCCAAAACAGAATTTACAAGTAAGCAGCCTATCATTCACACTTAGGCAGCTTTGCACCACATCACTTACATAGCCAAAACATTACTCAAATGTTCACATACTTGTCTCATCTTACATACACTACATGTACATGCATACATGCACTAAAATATGGTCTTAACTCAGCTAAATACGCACCCTAGGTCACAGGAGGCCCTGAGACACAATGGACTCCAAAAACAGGATGCTGGACAGCTGCTGCACAACCAAGTACCACCATTAAAAATACCAAATGTGCTCCTAAAATCACCAAAATTTCCAGATCACAAATAGACATGTGGAAGTTCATGTACTTGAAATTTAAGATCAAAACTCAAACCACAAAGGTTAGTTTCAAGGTGATCTTTTAGCTGGACCTGAAATGACAGAATTGAGGGGAGTAAGTTTCATTGAGAAACTTAGTAAAGGTAATACTTGGTTTCTTAAGGTAATGTGATCCTCATTAAAAACTGAATCCAAAGACACTAAAACACAAAAACCACAATGCATATATAAAAGATATAGCAACCAAATGCAGTAGCCAAACACAAAGAACAAACACATGAAATGTGGCAGCAACATATACCATAGGTTAGTCCATAAAACACATAATAAACATAACCAAATCACTATGGCAGCCCTCCTCAAGCTAATGCTTGGTCTTAGGAGGATTTTAAAAGTAGTTAGTACTAACTTTGGGCTCTAGAAACCCTCACTTTACTGCCATCTTTGTGCACTTCACACTAGGTCACAAAACCTTCAATAAGTGCACTCCCCTCACTAAGCTTGGTTCATCAAGCTCATGGCTCTCTTCCAAGCTTAGCCCTAGCTCCATGGATGTTTGAAAATTATAGAAAACAACCCATGAGAGCAAGAGAACCCTTACCAAAGTGAGTAGGCCGAATTTGAAGCTTAATCCTTGAAGTATGCAAGAAATAGCTCTAGTTTGCTTCCAATTGCTTCCTTTTGCCTTCAATTTCAATCAATTGCAAGTTTGAAGGTGTGGTGGCTATGGAGGAAGTATGGCTGTGTTCTTGGGCTGGGGGAGGACGAAAATGAGAGAGGGATAAGTGATTTGGCCACTTAAATGGCCTTAAATGAGCTTAAGGGCACCAAAACACACTTAACAAGTTTAACCTTGCTTTATGTCATTTTCCTTCTCACTAATTATGGTTTCTTTGTCTTAAACTCATTGGTACACATGTGCCCAACATTTTTGACTAATTATCAAGTCATGGCTGCCTCCCCCATGGTGGGATAACCCCAAAATTCCACCCTTAGACTTAAGTCAAAAGCTTGAACACCTTAAGCTTTACACTAGGACATTTAGGTCCTTATTGCCTTTAGTGTTTCCTTTGTCCAAACTTGTCTTCCATGAGCAATTTGGTTCTCCAATAGCACTTTCGTACCATTGACATCCTTCCCATAACTCTCCAAGTCTCTTTCTTGAAAATTTTGCAATTGAGTACCCGAATTTCCAAAACCTTACAAAAAAGTCCATAGGTTGCTTGACAAACAAGCAATCCTTAAGGCTTTTCTTGGGGACCAAGTTACCAACTTAGAACACTTTTAAGGAGGTGTTGATCATGCCTTTTACCCCACACACTTCAAACACTATGGTGAGAATTACACAATATAATGGTTTTTAGCCATTATGACACACTTGTAATTCTCCCATTTTATGAGGTGGTAACACAACTAGTTTGGAATAGAAACATTCACAACTTGTTCGGAATGGAATAGAAACACTTGCAACTAGTTTGAAATAGAAAAATTCACAACTTGTCTAGAATGGAAAGGAAACATTCACAACTAGTTTGGCATAGAAACATTCATTGCTAGTTTGGAATAGAAACATTCATTACTAGTTTTGAATATAAACATTCATAACTTGTTTAGAATAGAATAGATTCATAAATTTTTGGAATAGAAACATTCCTAACTTGATTATAATGGAATGGAAACATTGGAAACTAGTTTAGAGCATAAACATTCACAACTAGTTTAGAATATTTCTATTCCAAACTAGTTGTGAATATTTCTATTCCAAACAAGTTTTGGATATTTCTATTCCAAACTAGGGGGTACCCACTTTGGCTGACTTTAGTTATGGTGCCAAAATTATGCATTTAAAACTCCCAGGATTGGTATGTTCTATAGGCTATCAAAACAATACCATTAGTATGCATACCCAAGTGGCCCTCTTGGGTTCTATGTAAATGCATGCATATTGGTCCAACCATTACAAACATATTCACATTTTATGCACACCATGGTAGCAAGAAAGGAAAACACTAGCACAAGTATAAATCTTGCCTACCACATATTAGGCAACCTTTTTAAGTGTAAGTGACCAGCCGCTGGATATGAAAATTCTTAGGAAAATATTTATTAATCTAGCCATGTAACCCCATATTTTTGATTTGGTTATTATCAATTGTAGTCTTTAAGAAAACCAAGAAATTTTGTTTTACATCAATAGCCAACCTATGGACCAAGTTATGGGTTTTTGAAGTTGGTAACAAAATTTTGACCAAATGAACAGTAACTTATCCAAATTTTCAATGTCAAAGCTTTGGCTATAGGGCTCGAAATTTAGAAATTCCAAATCACAGGACAACTTCTAGATTTGCTCTAGGTGTGGTCAAAATTTCATACCAAGATTCATTTTAGATAGGGAGATATAAAACTTTGAGTGCAGAGTCAAAATTCTGATCATTTTGCCTGTACAAAATTTCATAAGTACGTAAAGACTTCATTCACATGGGGTAAGCCTTGCAAGGCTATCCCATACATGTCCATTACACATATGAATTACATGCTCTTGTATCTAACAGCTTTATGTGGCCAAAACATACTTTACAAGTAAGCAGCCTATCATTCACACTGGGGCAGCTTTGCACCACACTACATACATAGCCAAAACATTACTCAAATGTTCATATACTTGTCTCATTTTACATACACTACATGTACATGCATACATGCACTACATAATGGTCTTAACTTAGCTAAATACACACCCTAATTATAGGAGTGCCTAAGACACAGTGGACTCCAGAAACAGGATGTAAGACAGCTGCTACTTAACACAATAACCAGCATCACTAAAAATACCAAATGTGCTCCTAAAATCACCAAACTTTCCAGATCAGAACTAGATACAAGGAAATCAAACTACCTGAGATTTCAAATCAAAAATAAAATGACAAAGGTCAATTTGAATGTGATCTTTCTGCTGGACCTAAAATGGCAAAATTGAAGGGAGTAAGTTTCATTGTGAAACTTAGTAAGGGAAATACTTGGTTTCTTAAGGAAATGTGACCCTCATTAAAACCTACATCCAAAGACACTAAAACACAAAACAACAATGCATATATACAAGATATAGTAACCAAATGTCGCAGCCATTCACAAACAACAAACACATGAAATGCAGCAGCAACATAAACCATAGGTTAGTCCATAAAACATGCAATAAACTTACGTAAATCATGATGGCAGCCTTCCTAAAGAAAATGCTTGGTCTTAGGAGAATTTTGACATTAGTTAGTACTAGTTTTGGGCTCTAGAAACCCTCACTTTACTGCCATCATTGTGCACTTCACACTAGGTCACAAAACCTTCAGTAAGTGCACTCCCCTCACTAAGCTTGGTTCATCAAGCTCATGGCTTTCTTCCAAGCTTAGCCCTAGCTCCATGAAAATTTGAACATATAGTAAACTATCCATGGGAGCAAGAGAAGTCCTTACCAAGATGTGTAGGCCAAATTTGAAGCTTGATCCTTGAAGTATTCAAGCAATAGTTCTAGTTTGCTTCCAATTGCTTCCTTTTGCCTTCAATTTCAATCTTGGAGGTATGGTGGCTATGGAGGAGTTATGGAAGAAGTGTGGAGGAGGGTGGTGGTTGTTTGGGTCAAATATGAGAGAAGAAAAGTTGAGTTTGCCTTCTTAAATTAGCTTTGGGATACTAAACATGTTACCACCTCACAAAAATGGGAGAATTACAAGTGTGTCATAATGGCTAAAAAACCATTATATTGTGTAACTCTCATCATAGTGATTGAAGTGTGGGGGTAAAATGCATGATCAACATCTCTTTGAAAGTGTTCCAAGTTGATAACTTGGCCAAAAGGAAAAGCCTTAAGGATTGCTTGTTTGTCAAGAAACCTATAGACTTTTTTGAAAGATTTTGAAAATTTGGGTACTCAACTGCAAAACATTCACAAAATAGATTTGGAGAGTTATGCGAAGGATATGAATGGTATGAAAGTGCTATCGGAGGACCAGATTGGTTATGGAAGACAACAAAGGACAAAGAAAACACAAAAAGGCATAAGAGCCTAAGTGTTCCTTGTAGGCCTTAAGATGTGTATGTCTTTGACTTAAGTCTATGACCATTCCTTCACTAGGAATGAGATTGAGGAAGGCCATGATAGAAGATCCAAGAGAATGCAGAGAGATAATAGAGAGCATCACCACACAAAGGGCTCTCATAGATCCAGGAAACGTAGATCAAAGGATCTAAAAGGCCTAGATGTAGTCAAACTGTTGGAATGATTCCAAGGCCTAAGACCCCTATAGTTTAATGGAAGAGCTAGGCCAGAGAGAGCTGAGGAGTGGTTAATCTTCATTGAAAAAATGTTTGAGAGGATGCCACTCAGCTCCAATAACAAAGTGTGACTGGCTACCTATAATTTGGTAGGTAGTGCAGAGATATGGTGGAGGAGCACCAGAGATAGATATGTTGTCCAGAGAGATAGAAGGCCAAGAAAAGACATGGAAATGACCTAGCCAAAGTTCATCCAGCTATTCCAGGAGCAGTACATTAGTGATGCGATCAAAGATATGAAGCAAGCTGAATTTGATGCTCTAAGGCAAGAAAACCTCAGTGTCCTAGAGTATGAGCACAAATTCAATTAGTCGGTGAGGTATACTCCTCAATATCACTAATTGGAGGAGTTGAAGGCCAAAAGATTTGTCAGAGGCCTAAGGTCAGACATCAAAAAGGCTATAAGACCTTTTGGAGCAATCACATACTATGAAGTAGTGCAGAAAGCTCTACTAGTAGAGCAAGAGGAGTATGAGACTATGAACTTTCCTAGTGGACCAGGGGAAAGTAGCCAGGAATGAGGCAAGTAAAAAAAGCCGCCACATGGAAAGGGAATTGCCAAGAGTTCCCGCCTTGGTTGTGAAGGCAAGGTGAAAGGGAAGTCCCCTAGCCTAAGGTGCCCTAAGTACAAGAAGACTGCCCACAAGCTCAAAGGAGGCCAGAAGACCAAGGTCTAGTAAGGACTATTGGGGTAGGACCTAGAGGGGGAAGCACCTAGGGAAGGAAAGCAAAGGCTAGGTCCTCTAGTGTTAGTGTTGTGCCCAAAAGGCCAATCATGAGTTGATTGTATTTTTGCACATTGAGTCATAATGTTTTATTAAGGCATTAATCCAACAATTATGTTTGTTGTTTTGTTTCTGCATAACTTAACAAACATAATTGTAACCCTAGAATAATGATATTCTCAAACATCCCTAGTCTAGTATTATTATGGAGCGGGTTGCAATAATACATAACGACTAGCATATGTGGAGACTAATATGAGATATTTAGTCTGTATATGGGTACAAGTTGGAGAACTTGTGTACTGGACCGACCCACCATGATAACACTACATGGATCGTTATATGAGTGTCATAAGTAATTCTCATAGCGATCATGGTATATGTAGTCCTTCGACCTAAGATCATCATGGTTCCCTACATATGAGTCACATACTTTGATACTTTCCTTTGTTGCTTGTAACTGAGTGAACTTGAAGGAGGTCATTGGGTATGTCATATATCATGCAGAGGGATTTGTATGATCAAGATGGGATTTGTCCCTCCTATGTAACGGGAGTGATATCTTCGGGCCTCTTGATAGAGTAAGACTTAGAAAAATGCATGGCCATGCTCAGATGAGTTGATATACAATATCAATGTCATCAGTTTAAGTTGGTCTACTCGATAATGAAAAAACCAAAGATTGGGCTATACGAGAGTGACACATTCCATGTCTTGTTCTTAGTCTTGATATCTTGGACAAAGGGACAATGGCATATATCGGTGATGATCATAAAGGTATAGTCGAATCATCGACAATCTTGTCACTTGGGTAGCAATGATGTGTTCCTAGACACCACTCATTGCTTATGATCATAAATGTTATTTATGATCATTGCCAACGTGGTAAGAGCCTATTGGGTCGCACACATAGAGCTATTTGGATCATTAGAGTGCATGGGCTAATAATTTGGGTTTTGGTTTCACAAGAATTTCGTAGGACTAATAGTTAAGCCATTATTAAGGCCGAAATTAAAGCCTAATTGGATTAGGGCTTTGAAACCCATTAGGCCTGGAAGTTGAGTCTCACTATAAATACAACTTCTAGTGAGAAATTCGCAGGTCTCCTTGCCCTAGCCTCCCAAAAGGACAGCCGCACTCTTCTTTTGCAATTCCTTGGAGGATGGAAGCTAGCACTGTGAGCGCAAGAGAAACGCATCTACCGGGATGCGGTGGAAGCGTGGTGATCCCAAGGGGCTCATGTGGATACCATAGAGAGCTTGAACACGTCAACTGTTCAAGTTTTGTGATTCAACTCTACAGTTGAGTGAGAGATCTTAACCAAAAATTAATTATGAAAATTTTTGAACACCCGGTTTACCCCGTTTCACTTGGATCTTGGAGGGTTTCAGTTAAATTCCACTGCGCTGTTTGGCTCCCGAAACCCAACATCTAGTGCCTCAGTGTCCAATGTAGAGAGCTGGTAGAGTCTTCCAAGTGGATAGGCCAGAGACATCACAATAGGGGGGAGGACTAAGAGGTAACATTTACCTTAATGGTATGCTTGTTAGTGTTCTATTTGATATTGATGCATCTGTGTCTATAGTGGCTAGGAAGTTTGTTGATGCCATAAAATTGCCTACTGAAATCATGCCTAAGATATCCTTAGTGAAAATAGTAGGTAGTCAATGTCTTTTCACTAATGACCCAGCTAAGGATTGTGAGCTAGTTGTAGGAAAGACTAAGGTTATGACTAATCTGCTAGTGTTAGACATTCCTAAGTATGATATATTGCTGGGTATAAATTGGCTTGCTATGCATAACATAAGAATTTATTGTGCTAATAGAGAAATCACATTGCCTGATGGTGAAGTGCATGCATTAGTGAATTCTAATGAATTATTGTACAAAATACATGGCATGGGCCTATAGGTACTAGATGACATACTTGTGGTTTATGAGCATGATTATTGTTATGCATCTAATGAATTGCACTACATAAGGAGGTGGACAAAATACTTGTGCTGAGACATTTTCCACAAGTCTTTCCTAAAGACCTGCTAGGTATTCCTCCACTAAAGAAAATTGAGTTTGAGATCAAGTTGCAACCAGGAGCTAGTCCAATATCCATTCCTCCTTACAGAATGCCTATCACAAAGATGAATGAGCTCAAGAAAAAACTTGGTGAACTTCTTGAAAGAGGGTTCACAAGGCCAAGTGTTTCATCACAAGGAGCTTCATTTCTCTTTGCGAAAAGGAAGGAAGGATCATTGAGACTATGCATTGACTACAGGAAGCTCAATGCAGTGACTATCAAGAACAAGTATCCACTCCATAGGATTGAGGATCTATTTGATCAACTTAAGGGAGCTAAGATCTTTTCCAAGATAGATTTGAGATTTGGATACTTCCAGTTGAGAGTAAAGGAATAGGACATTCCTGAGACTAGATTTAGGACTAGATATGGGCATTATGAGTACATAATCATGCTATTTGGTTTGACTAATGCCCAAGTTACTTTCATTGGCCTGATGAATAGGTTGTTCAGACCACATATGGACAAATTTGCGGTTGTGTTTATTGATGACATCCTAGTGTATTCCAAAGATGGAAATGAACTTGAACATCATCTGAAGATTGTCTTAAAGACTCTGATGGAACATCAGCTTTATGCCAAGTTATCCAAGTGTGAATTATGGATAAAGGAAGTGTGTTTTATATGACACATCATAGATGCACTAGGGCTTAAGGTAGACCTTAGAAAGGTCAAGGTAGTGCAAGAGTAGGAAAGAACAAAGATTGTGAAGGAAATCAGAAGTTTCCTAGGTTTAGTTGGATACTACATGAGATTTGTATCAAGCTTTTCCATGATTGCCTTACTTCTCATTCATCTGACCAAAAAGGGTTAAAGATTTGAGTGGACTGAGAAGTGTTAAAAGAGTTTCCAGGAGCTCAAATAGAGGTTGATTGAAGCTCTAGTATGGATTCTACCCGATCCATGCAAGCCCTACATCATATATACAGATGGATCTAAATCTGGGTTTGGTTTGTGTGCTTAAGGAAGAAAAAATTGTCACCGCTTATGGGCAATGGCAGTTAAGACCCCATGATCAAAATAATCCTACACATGACCTTCAACTGTCAGTAGAGATTTTTGGTTTGAAGCATTGAAGGCATTAGTTGATTGGTAGTTCCTTTGTGATCTACACTAACCACAAGAGCCTAAAGCACTTTTTCAGTCATAAAGAGTTGAACATAAGGCAAAGAGGATTATGAGAATACACCAAGGAGTATAACTACTGTATAAAGTACACAGAGGGCAAAGGCAATCCAGTAGGAGATGCCTTGAGTAGGAAGTACACGGCTCTTCTAAAATGAGGATCCATAACTGATTATGATGAACAGAATAATTTGCTATGCCTATGGCATAGGTAGCATAACTGGTAGGAAGCCTAAATCTACACAATGACAATCCAATTAGAATGGATTGAAGAGGTAAAAAAGGCACAAAAGATAAATCCTAATCTGTGGAAGACTTAAGGAGAGGAAAAAGGTCCTTTGTATCAATCCTTTGCCTACAAGCTAGAATTAATGTACTTTAAGGACGAAATCTATGTGCCTAAGGGGCCAAAGCTCAATGATGAAATACTTTAAGAAACTCACAAAAGCATGTTGAACATCCATCTAGGAAGTGAGAAAATGTATAAAGACTTGAAGACTAACTTCTGGTGGCCAAACATGAAGAAAGACATAGCTGCTTATGTCTCCAAATGTGCCATATACCAAAGGGTAAATGTAGAGCACCAGAAGCCATCTGGTACCCTACACACTCTACCTATACCAGTGAGGAAGTAGGGCAACATAACCATGGACTTTTTGACTAGGTTGCCATAACCAATTAAGGCATGATACTATCTGGGTCATTGTGGACAGGGTAACTAGATGTGCCCACTTCTAACCTATGAAACTCACAGACTCCATGGAGAAGTTAGCCCAAATGTATGTCTAGGAGACAGTAAGACTACATGGAGTGCCAGACTCTATTGTATTTGATTGAGATCCATGATTTATAGCTTGGTTCTAGAGTTCTTTTTTTATAAACCACTAGGAACCAAAATCCACTTCAGTACTACTTATCATCCTCAAACAAATGGGCAATCTTAAAGAGTGATACACATACTGGAAGACGTGCTCAAGAGCTATGTGTAGGATTTCAAGGGTGAATAGGAATAGCACCAACACTTGCCATTTGTGGAATTCTCATATAGCAATAGTTACCAAAGCACCATTTGCATGGCACCTTATGAAGCATTATATTAAAGAAGGTGCGTGACACCTCACAATTGGGTGGAAGCCTCATATAGGCTAAAGTTGGGCCCTAAAATTATTGGAGCAACTACTTCCAAAATCAAGAAAATTCAAGAGAGATTAAAGGTAGCCAATGAAAGGACCACAACTTGTGTGAACAAACGAAGAAGAGACTTAGAATTTGAGGTTGGTGACAATGTTTGGCTAAAAGTTGCACAAACCAAAGGCACTATCAGATCTGGTAGAATAACCAAGTTAGCTCCAAGATACATTGGTCCTTATGAGATCTTGGACAGAGTTGGCAAGGCAGTATACAGGTTAGCTTTACCGCCAAGCATGTCAAGTGTTCATAATTTTCTTCACATAAATATGCTGAAGAAGTGCCTATCGGACACAAAGCATGCTATTGTAGTGGAAGACACACAGTTGGAACCTAACTTGACATAAGAAGAGAAACCTATACCTATGTTAGCCAGGGATACCAGAAAGTTAGGAAACAAGCTCATTCCCATGGTTAAAGTTTAGTAGTCACACCACTCTGAAAGGCAAGCAACCTGGGAAATTGAGAAAGACCTTATGGAAAGGTATCCTGAAGAACACCCGAAGTTAAAGGCTATTTTGGAGGACCAAAATTTTTAAGGGGATGAGGATTGTTACCGTTGGGTTTCGGGAGCCAAACAGCGCAGCGTAATTTAACCGAAACCCTCCAGGATCCAAGTGAAACGGGGTAAACCGGGTGTTCGAAAATTTCATACCTAATTTTCGGTTGAGATCTCTCACTCAACTGTAGAGTCGAATCACAAAACCTGAACAGTTGACGTGTTCAGGCTCTCTATGGTATCCACACGAGCCTCTCGGGATCACCACGCTTCCACCATGTCCCGGTAGATGCGTTTCTCTTGCGCACGCAGTGCTAGCTTGCGTCCTCCAAGGAATTGCAAGAGAAGAGTGTATGTCCTTATGGGAGTAGGGTAAGGAGACCTGCGAATTTCTCACTTTGTATTTATAGTGAGACTCAACTTCCAGGCCTAATGGGTTTCAAAGCCCTAATCCAATTAGGCTTTAATTTCGGGCTTAATAATGGCTCAACTATTGGGCCCATTATTAATACAAAATTATTGTGAAACCATAACCCAAATAATTAGCCCATGCACTCTAATGATCCAAATAGCTCTATGTGTGCGACCCAATAGGCTCTTACCACATTGGCAATGATCATAAATCACATTTATGATCATAAGCAATGAGCGGTGTCTAGCAACACATCATTGCTACCGAAGTGACAAGATTGTCGATGATTCGACTAAACCTTTATGATCATCACCGATATATGCCATTGTCCCTTTGTCCAAGATATCAAGACTAAGCATGAGACATGGAATGTGTCACTCTCGTATAGCCCAATCTTTGGTTTCTTGATTACCGAGTAGACCAACTTAAACTGATGTGATAGCTGAAGTGCTATCGGCCTGACCCACTGACTTCGGAGAAAGAGGGGGCCAAACACCTGAGATATACGACCTCGGAAGCCCCATCGTACCAACCTCAGAAAACTACCATATCGCCTCTCCATCAGAGGATGAATGAACCGACTTCGGAAGAATGAGAACACCCCGAAGAGATGGTATCACCCCGGGGAGAGGTCCTTCCTCGTCCCCCTAAAAGGTAACGTCGGCCGAAGGGACCTCGGAGGAGTGATGGGTGACTCAAAGGAGTCTCTGACACATTTGCCCATACGCACTAGACATTGACCTCAAGCACTCTGACAGGCCACTGTAGTCTGTGCTTTGACACGCTGAGACACGCTTCTCGACAAACCACTGCCCGAGAAAGCCTGCAGATGGCTGGCCACTCTTTTGCTCAGAGGTAAGGACGGCATCCATCCATACACGTGTCACAATCAGAGGGGCTCATTTTCTCTTATTTATAGTAGGAAAGGCTCTCAGTAAAGGGGGGCTGGACAGGGGTTTTTTTTTTTGGGCGGCAGGCTCTAGCTTCTCCCCACTTTTCCTCTGGACATGCCAGAAAAATGCCTCCGGGGAGATTCTTTCCCTTCTGTGCATACCAGAGAAATACTTCCGGCAAGTCTATTTTGTGCTTACCCTTTGTCATTTAGAGGCACTGATTTGGGCGTCGGAGGCTCCTCCCCGGAAAACCACTCAGGGGACCTCCTAACCCCTGTTTTCTGTATGTTTCAGGCCGGACTACTTGGGGGCGTCCCCTTTTCAAGCTCTCTCTGGCACCGAAAACCCTTCACGGCCACCGCTATCCACCATCGGACGGCCACGCACGACATTCCTCAGGAGGTCCCTGTTACCCCCGTCGTGGAGCCACGGCGGGAACACAAACGATGGCCAACCCAATGCCATCATTATGGCATTGATATCGTATATCAACTCATCCGAGCATGGCCATGCATTTTTCTAAGTCTTACTTTATCAGGGGGCTCGAAGATATCACTCCCGTTACATATGAGGGACAAATCCCATCTTGATCATACAAATCCCTCCACATGATATGTGGCATACCCAATGACCTCTTTCAAGTTCACTCAGTTACGAGCAACAAAGGAAAGTATCAAAGTATGTGACTCACATGTAGGGAACCTTGATGATCTTAGGTCGAAGGACTACATATACCATGATCACTATGAGAATCACTTATGACACTCATATAACGATCTATGTAGTGTTCTCATGGTGGGTCGGTCCAGTACACAAGTTCTCCAACTTGTACCCATATGTAGACTACATATCTCATATTAGTCTCCACATATGCTAGTCATTATGTATTATTGCAACCCGCTCCACAATAATACTAGACTAGGGACGTTTGAGAATATCATTATTCTAGGGTTACAATTATGTTTGTTACGTTACGCAGAAACAAAACAACAAACATAATTGCTGGATTAATGCCTTAATAAAATATCATGACTCAATGTGCAAAAAATACAATCATCTCATGATTGGCTTTTTGGGCACAACACTAACAATCTCCCACTTGCACTAAAAGCCAATCATCCATGTATCTAATACCGATGGACCTAGAATGGCTATCATGCTTCTGCTGCGTAAGGGGCTTTGTCAATGGATCAGGAATGTTGCTGTCTGTCGAAGTCCTGCATATCCTTACATCACCCCTCTTGATGATCTCCCTGATGAGATGATAGCGTTGGAGTATGTGTTTGGATCGCTGGTGAGATCGAGGTTCCTTAGCCTGTGCGATTGCTCCATTGTTGTCACAATAGAGCTCTATCGGGTCGGCAATGCTTGGAACCACTCCAAGTTCAGTGATGAACTTCTTGATCCAAACTGCCTCCTTCGTAGCATCAGAGGCGGCAATGTACTCAGATTCTGTTGTAGAGTCAGCTACTGTCTCTTGCTTTGAACTCTTCCAGCTCACAGCACCACCACCAATACAAAACACATAACCAGATTGCGATCTAAAATCATCCTTATCGGATTGGAAGCTTGCATCGGTGTAACCCCTTACAACGAGCTCATCTTCACCTCCAAAGACCAAGAATGCATCCTTAGTCCTTCGTAAGTACTTAAGGATGTTTTTAACAGTTGTCCAATGACTCTCACCGGGGTTCGATTGGTACCTACTTGTCATGCTCAAAGCATATGAGACATCGGGACGAGTACATATCATGGCATACATGATAGATCCAATTGCTGAGGCATATGGAATCTTACTCATGCGCTCTCTCTCCTCGGTTGTACTCGGACACTGAGATCTAGAAAGAGTGATACCATGTGACATGGGCAAGAATCCTTTCTTGGAATCTTGCATGCTAAACCTCTTTAGCACCTTGTCAATATATGTACTTTGACTTAGGCCAAGAAGCTTTCTAGATCTATCTCTATAGATCCTGATGCCTAACACATAGGCTGCTTCACCCAAGTCCTTCATAGAGAAACATTTCCCTAGCCAAGTCTTCACAGACTGTAGCTCAGGAATGTCATTCCCGATGAGTAGTATGTCATCTACATACAACACCAAGAAGACAATAGCGCTCCCACTAACCTTCTTGTAGACACAAGGTTCATCTTCATTTTTGATAAAACCAAACTCTTTGATTGCATCATCAAAACGAAGATTCCAACTTCGAGAAGCTTGCTTCAGTCCATAAATGGACCTTTGCAATTTGCACACTTTATTGGCATTCCCAGGAGTGACAAAACCCTCAGGCTGTGTCATGTACACATCCTCAAGTAGCTTTCCATTTAGGAATGCAGTTTTGACATCCATTTGCCATATCTCATAATCATAGTGTGCAGCAATAGCAAACAAAATTCAGATGGATTTAAGCATAGCAACTGGTGAAAAAGTTTCATCATAGTCAATACCATGAATTTGCTTGAAACCTTTTGCAACCAATCGTCCCTTAAAGGTAATCACATTACCATCCATGTCAGTTTTCTTCTTGAAAACCCATTTGCACCCTATGGGTTTTACCCCTTCAGGTGGGTCAACCAAAGTCCATACTTGGTTGTCATACATGGATTCCATCTCGAATTTTATGGCCACTAGCCACTTCTCAGAGTCAGGCCCCGACATAGCTTCTTGGTAGGTTGCAGGCTCATCCTGATCCATGAGCATCACATCACCAGTGTGAGTCACAAGAAATCCATATCTCTCGGGCTCACGCCGAATCTTACCAGACCTACGTGGGCTCTGTGCTACAGGAACAGACTCTTGAACCACAACATCTTGTGGTGTCTGTTCAGGTTCCATTTCAGGTTCGATGTCTCCTTGTTGTTCTTGAATTTCTTCAAGTTCTACTTTCCTCCCACTAGTTCCTTTAGAGATAAACTCTTTCTCTAAAAAGACACCAGTTCGAGCAACAAACACTTTTTGCTCAGAAGGATTGTAGAAATAGTAACCCTTTGTTTCTTTGGGATACCCAACAAAAAGGCATTTTTGAGATTTGGCCCCTAGTTTGTTAGAGGATTGACGTTTCACATAAGCATCACAGCCCCAAATCTTCATAAAAGACAAATTGGGACGCCTCCCACTCCATATCTCATATGGTGTCTTTTGAACCGATTTAGATGGAACTCGGTTTAGTGTAAAAGCGGCTGTCTCTAGAGCATGTCCCCAAAAGGAGTTTGGAAGGTCAGCTTGACTCATCATAGAGCGAACCATGTCTAACAGAGTTCGATTTCTCCTTTCAGATACACCATTCCATTGAGGTGTACCTGGTGGAGTGAGTTGTGATACTATACCACACTCCTTCAGATAGTCAAGGAATTCTCGATCCAAGTACTCTCCACCTCGATCTGATCGAAGCACTTTGATACTCTTCCCGAGTTGATTCTCTACTTCATTCTTGAATTCTTTGAACTTTTCAAAGGATTCTGACTTGTGTCTCATAAGATACACATGGCCATATCTGCTGAAGTCATCAGTGAAAGTAATGAAGTATTGGAAACCTCCTCTAGCTTGTGTAGACATAGGGCCACATACATCACTATGTATGAGTCCTAGTAAGTCATTAGCCCTTTCACTTTGCCCTGTGAATGGGACTTTGGTCATCTTGCCCAACAAACATGACTCACATGTCTCATATGATTCAAAATCAAATGAGTCCAAGAGTCCATCCTTATGGAGCTTGGATATGCGGGTCTCATTTATATGGCCCAAGCGACAGTGCCAGAGATAGGTCGGGTTTGAATCATTTAATCTGACCTTCTTGGTATTCACATTATAGATTGGATCTTCGAGGTCTAGAACATACAACCCATTGCTAAGTTGAGCACTACCATAAAAGATTTCATTCAAATAAATAGAACAACATTTGTCCTTTATTATAAATGAAAAACCTTTCTTGTCCAAACAAGAAACAGAAATCAAATTTCTACTAATAGTAGGCACAAAGTAGCAGTTGTCTAATTCTAAAACTAATCCACTAGGTAAAGTGAGAACATAAGTCCCTACGGCTAAGGCAGCAACCCTTGCTCCATTTCCAACACGTAGGTCCACTTCACCTCGGGCCAATCTTCTACTTCTACTTCTACTTAGATCCTGCACATTTGCACAAATGTGAGATCCACATCCAGTATCCAATACCCAAGATGAGGAAGTAGAAAAGTTAGCCTCTATAACAAAAATACCTGAAGTGGAAGTCTTACTTCCCTTTTCCTTAGCAAGTTCTTCAAGATAGAGCTTGCAATTGCGCTTCCAGTGTCCAGGTTGCTTACAATGGAAGCACTCCCCTTCCTTTGCCACACCACCCTTTGGTTTCAGTGCAGCTGAAGAAGAATTAGCATTGGACTTTCCATTAGCTTTATCCTTCTTCTTGTTGGCTTTTCCCTTTCCCTTGCCCTTTTGAACCATCAAAAATGGGCTTAGCCTTCTTAAGGTTTTGCTCAGCAGTTCTCAACATGTTGAGTAATTCAGGAAGGGACTTGTCAAGGTCGTTCATGTTATAGTTCATGACGAACTGACTGTAGCTTTCAGGCAACGATTGCAAGACTACATCGATAGCCAACTCTTTTTGAGGAGCAAATCCCAAATTCTCAAGATTCTCAATGTACCCAATCATCTTGAGCACATGAGGACCCACGGGACTTCCCTCAGACATCTTGCACTGAAACAATGCCTTAGAGGTCTCAAACCTCTCATGCCTAGCTTGCTCTTGCAAAAGCATTTTGAGATGTTCGATCATATCGAACGCCCCCATGTTCTCATGTTGCTTCTGAAGCTCAGATTCCATGGTAATAAGCATGAGGCATGCAACATCCAAAGCATCATCAGAATGCCTCTTGTGAGCATCGCTTTCAGCTCTTGGAGCAGTGGCAGCAGGCTCATTCGGAATGGGCTGCTCTAGGACATAAGCCTTTCTCTCTTGTTTGAGGACTATCCTCAAGTTTCGGTACCATTTGAGAAAGTTGGTCCCATTCAGTTTTTCCTTCTCAAGGATCGATCGCAACGAAAGTGTCGATGTGTTTTGTGCCATGGTTATCTACAACAGTAAATATGCAGTGTAAGAGTCATGTATTTTAATTCATTTAATAAGGACTTTTATTAAACGATACTCCCACTATTTTCCTCAAAATAATAACCCTCGATATTATTTCGGAACACCTCGGCGCTAAGGTATTCTAGTGGGCCAAGATCCATATTTGACCACAACCTGAGTCAGCTTTGGCTTTTCTCTCAAGTTACAGCTATTTAGGTAGGCAACTCCTTGCCAATTGCATCTTATGCAACTCTTGGATAGCCAATTGCATCTTATGCAACTCTTGGATAGTTGGGTGAACAACACTTGTCCAAGCTCATCTCATGAACTTAAGCCCAACTCTATGCCTCTAAGTCCCTAATCCTATTAGGATGACTTAGTTAAGTCGAACCCAAAGTTAGCAGTTTGGATATCACTATTATCCCATCGCGCCTTACCAAGATGAACATAGGTGCTTTGCTTTGGCAAACCCACCTAATGTTGATCAAAGTCTTGACGAGTGCCAACATTTGGAAGGCATCACATTTAATGACTTAATATTTGTTTGAGGGATTTTTCTGTTTGATCTCACCAATTTGTTATCTCCGGTTGTTTTATACATGCATCACATACAAATATAAAACATGCATCTCATGCTTACAAGAAAATAAACGTGACATGGTTATAGCCCAAACTATGCGATATTCTCAAGCCAATGAGAATATCATAAAAGCCTAAGAAAAGAAAAGGGTCTTCACAAGCTCCTTCTCTTCCTTTCTTGGTTGCCCTTTTGTTGTCACCTCCTTGGACATACCACCTTGGATGATCCTTGGACATACCACCTTGGATGATCCTTGGACATAATGCATAATGTACCATAATAGCATTAAATCAATAATAGAAACCTCGAGTTACATTCGAGGGGAGTAAGGTGAGAAGAGAATGTACAATGAGAGTGATAAGAAAAGGCACGACTCGCAGGCCGTATTTACAAGTACAACCAATCAAGGGCTATAACCATGCACCATGCTTCAAACATCAATCAGCATATCATGTCAAATCTCATTCAACAAAGATGCATGCCAATTTTCGCGTGTTGATTAACCAGTTTTTATTTATGTGGCGCTTCGCATACGGCGCTCCCGCTGGCCGGTCAACGGACGGTGGTTCCGCTGATCGGTCAGCAGACGAGGTCAACGGGAGCTGTCCTTGCAGGGGGTGTGGGGGGCAGCGCCTCCCGGCGCAAAAAATTCTCTTACAATTGCTTAGCCCGAACTCTTCTATTTCGCGCAAGTAGGCACCCGAGACTCCTCCATTTGAGCCACCAAAAATACCTTACTTTCGGTGCCCGAACAGGTCGAATCCGAACAAAGCTAGGGTTTTTACAACTATTGCAAGAATCCTAATCCATATAGGTTTTTGTAACTATTGCAGGAATCCTAATCCATATTGAGACCTATCAATTTTAGGTTAATCTTATTAACCAATTAGTGTCGTTTCTTCATATAATATTGTCGTTTCTTCATATATCTCATATGTTCATTACGAATTCCAGTTTCATGCATCTTGAATCAATCTAATTAATCATGGCCGAAAAGCAACCGAACACATAGCATCATGCGATTCAACACTCAATCCCGATTTAGGGTTTCACCAGTAGCTCTGATACCACTGATGGGTTTCGGGAGCCAAACAGTGCAGTGGAATTTAACCGAAACCCTCTAGGATCCAAGTGAAACGGGGTAAACCGGGTGTTCAAAAATTTTCATACCTAATTTTCGGTTGAGATCTCTCACTCAACTGTAGAGTCGAATCACAAAACCTGAACAGTTGACGTGTTCAGGCTCTCTATGGTATCCACACGAGCCTCTCGGGATCACCACGCTTCCACCACGTCCCGGCAGATGCGTTTCTCTTGCGCTCGCAGTGCTAGCTTGCGTCCTCCAAGGAATTGCAAGAGAAGAGTGTGGCTGTCCTTTTGGGAGGCTAGGGCAAGGAGACCTGCGAATTTCTCACTTAAAAGTTGTATTTATAGTGAGACTCAACTTCCAGGCCTAATGGGTTTCAAAGCCCTAATCCAATTAGGATTTAATTTCGGGCTTAATAGGCTCTTGCCATGTTGGCAATGATCATAAATCACATTTATGATCATAAGCAATGAGCGGTGTCTAGCAACACATCATTGCTACCCAAGTGACAAGATTGTCGGTGAATCGACTAAACCTTTATGATCATCACCGATATATGCCATTGTCCCTTTGTCCAAGATATCAAGACTAAGCACGAGACATGGAATGTGTCACTCTCGTATAGCCCAATCTTTGGTTTCTTGATTACCGAGTAGACCAACTTAAACTGACGACATTGATATCATATATCAACTCATCGAAGCATGGCCATGCATTTTCTAAGTCTCACTCTATCAAGGGGCCCGAAGATATCACTCCCGTTACATAGGAGGGACAAATCCCATCTTGATCATACAAATCCCTCCGCATGATATGTGACATACCCAATGACCTCCTTCAAGTTCACTCAGTTACGAGCAACAAAGGAAAGTATCAAAGTATGTGACTCACATGTAGGGAACCTTGATGATCTTAGGTCGAAGGACTACATATACCATGATCACTATGAGAATCACTTATGACACTCATATAACGATCCATGTAGTGTTCTCATGGTGGGTCGGTCCAGTACACAAGTTCTCCAACTTGTACCCATATGTAGACTACATATCTCATATTAGTCTCCACATATGCTAGTCGTTATGTATTATTGCAACCCGCTCCACAATAATACTAGACCAGGGACGTTTGAGAATATCATTATTCTAGGGTTACAATTATGTTTATTATGTTACGCAGAAACAAAACAACAAACATAATTGCTGGATTAATGCCTTAATAAAATATCATGACTCAATGTGCAAAAAATACAATCATCTCATGATTGGCTTTTTAGGCACAATACTAACAGTTACAGGGAACGACTTCTGGTGAAGGAGGAACGCCTGAACGAGAAGTCTCCGAGGAGAGACTACCTGAAACACTCAAGGAATAAAGGTTAGGAGGTCCTCGGGGTATTTTTCCAGGGAGGAGCCTTTGACGCCCCAGTCAGTATATAGTAGAAATATGAAGAGGAAAAAATCTATCTGTCTTTTTACTGGAGCCATTTCCCCTATATATAGGAGCATATGAACGAATAAACCTGCCTGACGCAACCCGCTCAGATTGCGCCACGTGTTCGATTCGGATGCATCCCCGTACCTTCGGGTGTAGGGGCTTCTAGCCGCCTGCAGGTCGTCCTAGCCAAAGGTCAAGGCCAGGGTAGGTCTGCGTTACAGGATGTGTGCGGTGACGGCGTGTCAGAATGTGTATGAGGGCGGCGTGTTGTGTATAAGGGCGGCATGTTAGAGACTCCTTAATTGTTTCTGCCGTACTCCAGAGATCCCTTTGGTAGAAGAGCGCTCTTCGGAACAAGAGGGCTTTCTTCCGAGATCATTTCAATAATCCGGGAACCCCCTCGCCAGCAGTGATCCTCTTCGGGAGTGTTCTTCCCTGCCAAAGGCGGTGAATCTTTCTGTTCCGAAGCCGGTTCGATCATCTCACTGAGGACGACGATGCACCGCATTCTTGAGGTCGGCAATGTCGCTTCCAGGGGAGGCGATGGATTGCCGAGGTCAGATGCTCAAGGGGCCAGACCCCCTTTCTTCCGAAGTCGGTGCTCGCGTTCCTTATGGGCAGTGCTCGACTCACCGAGGATGGTGCTTTGGCCGATCTTACGGGTTTGAAGTGTGATAGTACTTCGGCTATCACATACGCCCCCTCGAAAAGTCGAAGTGGGAACTTTGGCTCTAGAATCTCTGGGAGCACCTTGCAGGACTCTGAGTGGGACACCATACAAGGAAGACACTTCGCCACCCAAGGGCGTGCCTTCCTAGCCGAGGCGTCATTACTTGCCCTTTGGTTAGTCCCTTGGCATTCTCGGGGTGCGCACTCTCTTTATTTTTACTTTTTCTGTTGTAGGTTAGTGGACCGTCACGTCTCGTGACTAGGAGTGTCAGTTTGGATAGGCATGCCTGGGTTTTGGTGGTGTCAGAAAGCATGTCCTCATTCTGTGCGTTGGATGACACGTGGCACGCGATGATTGGGGGTAGTCGCGTCGGTTACACCGCCCATGTCTTTTTGCCTTTGAGGGGTAATTATGGCGACAATTCGCCTTCGTAGGGTAGTTATGACGACGATTCGGTTACCCTTGTTCGGTCTATATAAACCCTCCTTCCCCTCATTTGATTTCCTTTATCTTTATCTTGCTCTCATCTGTCTTTGAGCTTTTCCTTCTCTTCCCTCTCTTTTTGCGGTGGTGCAAGCAGCGGAGCGATTTCTGGCAACCATTTATGACAGCATCTTCTAATCCTGACTTCGCCAAACGTTTTGGTGGGCTTCTCTTCCAGAGGTCCTTCGGTCGTTTCGGTTTCTGTTTTTTCTAGTCCCCGAAGCTTCTTTCCTTTTTCCCAAAGTCCTTTGATTCTCCTTTCCGAAGTCATTTTTTCTTGCCGAACATGTCTTCCCCTGTCCATCTTATGTCCGTCCAACCAATTCTCGAGAGCTGGCAGCCTCTCATGTCTCACCCCTTTTGC